>JABGLZ010001091.1:154186-230216 GCA_014705045.1 Colletotrichum theobromicola
GGGTCCGATCTGGATTCTGTCAAACGGCAGCGAGATCGTGTCACTCCGTCTAGCCCCGGGTCGTACGACAAGATCCCAGCCGCCCGCCTCACCTCCCTCGGAAACCCGTCGATCTTAGCCCGAATGACACACTTATCACCGTCGTCTCAGGGGCGAATTCCTGGATATGTATGTTCTCCAAGCTCTTCCTTGAAGTTTGCGACGCGTCCCAGAGCAACGGTAGCAACCGTTGGATCAGCACAGTCTCGCTGCTTCTTCTCATTCTCGATTGATTCCATGCTTCTTTGAGATTCACGACAAGGTGGTCTCGTAATAGGACGGGCTGTCATAAATGATGTCAGGGAAGTTGAGCAGGCTAGTGGACCATCACCGTCTTCGCCATGTTTGATATTGACACAATGGATGAAGGGCCTGTTGTGCATACCTATCATCTCGGCGATAATTGTCATGTTCGCCTGTAGAGTTGGTCACAATGCATGCACAGGGGCGCGTCATTTTGTCGGCGCATTGTGGCTAGATCATCAGAATACTGCAGACTTGGAGTGATCTGGCCATTGAGGAGCCATCTTCCAGTGCTACTCAATGTTCTTCATGTCCGATGTCGCCAGTGTCCATTGAAGCCTACTCTGGCAACACTAGCTGAGGAGCAGGACGCGCAAAGATGCAGGGCTTTGCGCCTGATTGAGCAGCAATTCTGCGTGTGTCAAGCAACCTCTCTCACCCCATTCGGGAAGGGCAAGATGAGATGAATCTGTAAAAAGAAGGGATGGTCTAATTAGCTGTGTCTGCATACCTCAGCAAGCTTGTAACACAGGAACAGCTCGTCCAACCAAAACCGCCGGCGGTACTTGGAATCAGCTCGAGCGCCCTGTAGGGATGGAAAGGAAAGGAGAACGGCGGGGACGCTGGGGCCTGTCGCCCGGCTTTATTCAGCCCCCTAAGGCCGCACAGGCGGCAGCGAAAGGGGGCCACATTCGGTACGGTGCGCCGGAACTCAATCAACGGCGAGTACAAGCTGACCGGGCCATCCTTGCCACCGAGCTGACACCCCTCATTCCTCCACGGCGCTGCGCTCAACATTGTCGAGTGTCGTTCATCGTTGACGAGGCATCTCCAAGTCAGACGAACAAGAATGGGAGTACACCGATTCTAGGCGCGAAGGAGCTTTGGCAGAGTGCTCAGCGAGTCGGACTTGGTCGAGGTGCAAAGTGCACAACCGCGGGCGCAAACATGGCCGACGGCAACCTCGAAGACGGTTGGACGACGGTCCACAGGCAGTTCCAGGGTCACCCTGAACGTCTGCCGCCCGCCCAGCGCGAGATCCACGAGAGAACCCAGATTAAGGAGTGGGAGGCATCGGACGGTCACTGGTCTGGCATGTAAGTTCAACATCCCCTCCCTCCCTTCACCACGCCAAGGGTTGACATGTTTGTGGGGGGACAGAGGCAAGCACCCTGCCGACTTCACCGAATCGAAAAAGCTCCATCACAAGATCGTCGTGCCTCAGGACAATAGTCTGGGCTGGGGTACCTACGGGCGCGTCGAAAAGGTCACCCATCGAACGGTCTGTCTGGCGCGAAAATGGATCCAGCCGAGGCGCGGCCGCACGATAGAGATCCTCCGCGAGGAGGCCCACGTCATGGAAAGGCTGGACCACGACCACATTGTCAAGCTCATTGGCACCTATACGTTTAGACAGCGGGAGCTGTACCTCCTGATATGGCCGGTCGCCATCTGCAACTTGGACGAATTACTCACCGACCTCGACGACTTGCGGAGCGGCCAAGGCGATCGAGAGGACATCACCAAGAGACTCAAGGCACTGGGTCTTACCGACTTAAGCGCTATACAAGGCAGCGTCCGCGATGCCGCCAACCCCGGCGCAAAGGGCAAATGTCCTCTGAAGTTCCTCCAGCGCATCATGGGCTGCATCGGCCAAGCAGTCACCTATTGCCATCATTCTAACATTCGCCATCTCGATCTCAAGCCGACAAACATCCTGCTAAATCCCGAGAGGGTCTATCTGGCCGACTTTGGTATCGCTCGGGATGTGAATGACCAGGAAAAGACGACAACAATCGGCCATCAGGGGACACCAAAATGGCGGGCCCCCGAGATCTACGACTTGAAGGACTGGTCTATGAAGTCCGCCGATATCTACTCTCTGGGTCTGATATACCTGAACATCGCCACGGCAGTGTACCATGGTAACCTGTCGGCCTTCTATACTGTTCTCGAAGACCTCGTTCCTCGCTCTCGCGCCGACAAGTTGGCAGATTTTCAACAACAATTAGCCCCCTGCGCATTGGCGACGCAGCAATTTCAGGAGGCCGCATCCCAAACTGTCTCTCCACGGCATGTTCTGGGCTTAACTCAGAGAATGCTCAGTCTTGACCCAGGGAGTCGGCCCCGAGCAGACCAGGTGGATCATGAGCTTGTCGACCTCGGTGGTGTCGAGCAGGTCTACCACAGCCCGTGCTGTAGAAAGAGCACGAGATATATATCAAAGCGGATTGATAGCAGGATAGCTGCGACGCACCGTGAGAACGCCAACCTCAAAATCGAAGTCGAGCGCCTCAAGAGGGAGAACGCAGGGTTGACGGGCATGGATGAGACATACAACATGCGTTTGGTGAACCAAGAGAGGTCGCACGCTAAACACGTTGAAAACTTGACGAGAAACTTCGCCAAGCAGTTAGAAGAGGAGAGAGAACGACGCAAGAGACTGGAGGAAAGGATGGCACAGCTGGATATGCAGACAAGAAGACACAGCCAGTCAGGCTTACCCCGGGCGGGAGCTACGCAGCAGACTCGCTCAAGCTTCAACAACTCTGAAGTCGCCAGCGGTCTTGGAATTCGCGTGAGGCCCCAGACGCATCCCATGCCTCAAGCCGCCGTTCGACCGGCCCCAGCTCCAGCAGCAGCAGCGTCCTCTGCAGCTCCGTCTCGTCCCGTGCTCACGACACGAATTCCCTCTGAACCAGCCAAAGCCTGGGTTAGTCGCAACCCGGCTGTAATGTCAAGCATATCGAATACATCCATAGCCCGCACAACGGATTCGCCATCCCCGAACCCGCAAACACCACCAACAATGTCGGCGTTGCCGTCCCGCAGCTCAGCGTCCCGTCTTCCCATTCTCGCCAAGACCCCGGCGACCCCACGCACGAGCACGCCGACTCTCGCGCGAGACCCGAGCCTGACTGACAGCACGCAGGCCAGCATGTCTTCTTCGGTTTTTTCACGCCGTAGCTTTGACACGACCACCGAAGCGGCGCCGACCCCGCCAGCCGCCAGTCCGGTGATCAAGAAGGATACTTTTGAGATGACCGTCCGCGAGGTTCCAGTGCCGCCGGCGCCCAGCGGTGAGGTACCGAGTCCGGTGTCTTCCATTCCGCCATCCTTCTCGTCCGTGTTGTCGTCTCCGCGCACAACGACTGTCGAGCTGGCATCCGTCGCGGGCAGCGAGATCTCGCAGGAGGGCTCCACTACCATCAATGTGCCTTCTTTGCAGTCGTCCAAGAGTTGGGCAGCCGTCGCTGGCCAGGCGAAGGGTTTGGCCAGGATAGTCATAGGCTCACCGGCAAAGGCATCTCAGGCGGTGATTTCGACTGCGCCTGCTTCTGCTGGACGAGGGAGGGCCAGGGACCGGACGACACCTGGCTCCGGCATGTAGTACACGAGATAATGATTCATGAGTGAAATTTGAACAAAGGCCGGTTGAAGTAACTTGCAATATTAGCATAATCATCAAAATGGCATGAAAAAGTTAATAAAATTCTCTGGACTTGATCGAGACGTGGCTCAAAAGCTTTTGATTGTGGTGGTATCATTGGATGGGAAATTTACATAGCCGCTTCGTTCGTCTTCTGCTTGGAAGGCTTGACCGGGTCAGGCTCCAAGCCCCCAAGGCTCCCTTTCCACCTATCCACCCTCTTTTGCTTGAACCTTTTCAATTTAGTCTCCTTCCTCAGTTTTCGATGATTGATGTATGGACGAAGCTTCTCCATTTCAGTCGGAACAATCCTCACCCCATGCCTCCTCGCCTCCTCCACTTCCTCGGCCAGCAACTCCTCCTCTCCCCTGACAGCCTCTACCAGCGCCTTTGCCCTGGCCAATTCATCCAACCGATCCTGGTTAATCTGCCCGATCATATGGCTATACGACTTCTTCACCGACTGGTAATAAGTCGCCTCCGTGGGGTTGCGGTCCATGTGATGACGCTGCCCCTCATCCCTCAACTGCTCGTCCACCAAGCTGTCCCACCCGTCCTCCTGCTCCGCCGCCACATAGTCCTCCTCGTTCATCTGCACAATGTTGTCGTTGATCCGCACCCTGCGCGCCGTCTTGCGGCGCAGGATGTCGCTGACCACGCGCGGCTGCGGCCGCTTGTGGCGGAGGAACGTGTTGCCGTGCGACGTGACGACGATGTACGGGATCTTCCTCCGTCCTTCGAAGCTGTCGCGCGGCCGCGGGTACATGCAGGAGACGTACTTGGGCACCTCTCCGTCCGCCGAGATTCGTTGGAGAATGGCTTTCGGGGGCGTCGCGTCCGAGTCGTCGCGGGGTTGCTTTTTGGGTGGTTTGTTCGCTTCGGCGCGGGCTATGTGCTCGTTCTTCTCGCGGAGGTAGGTGATTATTTCGGTTTGCTCTTTCGACCCGGGAACTTGTGCGTTTTTGAAAAAGGAGAGAAACTGTCCGCGAGACATCAACCCATTAGCTTCTGCGCCGTCTCAACAAGGAGTTTTCAAGGAATCGAAACACGTACCTTGTACCCCGCCGACAGGGCTGGAAAAATCAGCCGCGGGCTCACGTCCGCCTGGTTGCGCTGAAAGCCCCTCTTGATGAGCTCCGGCACGGGGTTCTTGCCCTTCCTGCAGACATCTTGGGGGAGCGTCACCTCGCGGCCTTGCCGGAGAAGGGCGCGGAAGAGGGCTATGACAGCGATTCGGTGCCTCGAGTTGCGGGCGGCTATGAACTGCTGCTTGGGCATCGTCGTCCTGTCGGGTGTCGCATCTTTATATTTTGGGCGGGTGGGAGCTTGGAGGGATTGAAGCTCCGTTGTGATCGGCGCTCGGGCTTCTTATCTTATCATTTCCGCTGGCTTATCTTATCGGTGACACCTCTGACGCAATAGGTACTGGGGTACTCACTTACTGCCTCTTCTTCTTCTTTTTTGGGAGTCAACCAAGAAGTCGAAGAGACGTGCGACTTGACAGTCTTTTGTCGATATGTACCCATTGGATTCTCTCTTCATGGCGGTCCCAGGACTTCGGCCTCGGGACTCGGCCCGCAGTCTGCGTAAGACAGCTGATCGACTTCATGGTAGGCAAACGTCCATTACGAGACGGACAGTGGAGAGATGATTCACAACAATCACCGGTGTGAGAGTGAGCTGACGTCTCCTTGCAAAAGCGGTAAAGTCTCAAGAGGCATGTGATTCAAGATGTGTTGAGAAAACTAACGTGGTCCGGCTTGGAAATTCAAATTCCAGGGGATCCACGATCGGAATGTTGTCGAAACAACACCCGGACATCCTATGGAATGTCCCAAGGTGATTGAGTAACGAATGAGACACGACAGAAATACCGGCCAACCCGTTGATAAGTAAAGCTGGGTATGAACATGGCAGGTGATCAACTTCCTCTGCTGTTCTGGCTTCCCCTACTGTCGCTTCTCTTGCTACTTGCAAGTCCTGAAGATAAATCGCCCAGCCAATCTTCTTCAGAGACGCCATGAAGATCACGAAAACAGCCTCAGCCATCCTTTGGAGTTCAGGAACCCTGCGGTTGGCTTTTGGGCTGACGCAATATCCTGCAGAGGCACCCTTCAGGTTCATCAGCTGCGTGGCCCTGAGCGCGATCGACCTTGCAGATATATTCTATAAAACAACAAGCGACATCAGCCCGTCAGCGTGCCAGCAACAATGCGCAATAACGGACTCTCATTTTGCGGCGTTGGGAAATGGCCATGATTGCTACTGTTCTCACGGCACAACTGGACACGAGATGTATCCGGCACTTGCTCCCGGTGGCAACGACAGCTTCAGTCTCTGTAACACGCCATGCCATGACTTCCCAAACTATGCTTGTGGTGGCACAGATGGAACAAGGATGATCTACAACATCTTCGGTGTTTGTACTGTGACGTCTCCAGCACCAGCACCGGCACCGTCAACGACAACAACAGCAGCAACAGCAACGACATCAAGCACCCAGGCCTCTAGCAGCATGGAAATGTCCAGTTCCTCTACGGTCGGTGCATCATCCAACCCATCTTCCACCAGTCCATCCACTTCCGATACAACTACCACAGCTGCCTCCACAACATCGTCTACAGAGTCTTCTGCAGTGTCGTCTACCCTACCGTCTACGACATCGTCTGCAATATCATCCACAACATCACCGGCGGCGTCGCTGACTGGAACTTCCACGGTTACGGACAGCAGTTTGGCCACAGCTACTTCTGCGTCAGCGACTTCAGGCACTTCCAGCTCTTCGAGTGTTTCAATTTCTGGAGCCACCACTACCAATACACTTTCTTCCATCTCCCAAAGTGCCGCGATCACTACCATGTCAGACTCGACATCGACCTCTACTGCTTCGCCCTCTACGAGCACTTCAGCTTCAATGTCGTCATTCTCAATGACAAACTCTTCCTCCACCGTGTCTTCCACCAGCCTGGGTCCCCCACCTACAAGTTCTTCCGTCACCGCAAGCAGCACCTTCAGCTCACTTTTGGGTACTTCGCAAACTCCGGCTACATCTAGCATTCTTTCGACAGCACCTGGGAGGCTCTCCTCTAGCGTTGCGGTAGCATCGTCTGAATCGAGTCAGCGTACACCGACTGTCACATCAGGATCTTCTGCGACGTCTATCACGGGCTCACCTCTCGCATCCACTAGCAGCTCGCAGCTTCTGATAAATGTCCCCATTATTTTCACCATCATTCCTCTTCCAGCAGCAACATCAAGTGCTGCTTGAAGGCGGCCGGGCAGTGCGTGATGCCAATTTCGTATCCACCAATTAACTCAAAGATCACTCTTATTCAAATCCAAGCTATGCATCATGTCACTCAATAGTGTGAACCGAAACCTGCTTCTAACTCAGAAAACATCCACTGAAGGGAGATGTCCAACCCAACATCGTCATAACATTCCACGGCTATTAGCATGTCGAGGCCTATGTCACCCAGCGGGAACAAATAAGCTTAAAGCCCGCAATTTAACTCTAGGGGGGCCTAGTCGCCTACTTGTGAGCACTTCGTTAAAAGAAGAAGCATGAGTGGATGGAGCCGTAAGGTTCGTCCGGCCTCGGCCGCTGTGACCGACCGTTGGACCGGATGGTAACGGACTTGGCGTATGGGGTTAATCCGAAACGTCTTAAAATCGTTGTTGCGGTCTGAATCGAATTGAGTAAGAGTATCCATTGTACGTCATTTCTTACACACGTAACTATGGCCGTGAGGGACGGAGCTATACGGCATCGGAGTTTCATCGAATTTCCTCGTCTGAATACCGATGTCCGACGCGGACTACCCAAACCAATGAACTGCAGCCCATCCCAATATCAATGTCGTAACAACAGATTCTATATCACCCTCCCGTCAGATCTCATTCTTTTACACCAAAGGCAATTATTAATCCCAGTCCAGCTCGCTTCAGGGTCTTTGTCGCGAACAGCGACGAGTATTCACGTAAATCCACTTATATCTCCTACATAGGCTGCGAGGAACAGCCTGTTCGTCTGATCATTGACATTCTACAGCCAAACACCCTTCTTCCCTCGAGCCAACTGGCTAGGCATCATCGACTTCCCCGCCTTTTTGAACCATTGATACGATGTCTTCCGATGCTCATGCGAAAACGCTCCAGGCTTTGGAGCCTTTGGCCAAGCTCCTGAGTCCGAGTTCTGTCTTGACTCCTAAAGATGAGTCTTATACACATCACTCCGAACCATTTGCCATTCAAAAGCAGCAGAATCCCGCTGTCGTCCTTGTTCCGGGCTCGGTCAAAGAGCTCTCCGAGATAGTCCGCTTTCTCTACGCCTCAGACCTGGATTTCGCCATCCGTGGTCATGGCTTCAAGTCGCCGTCCGCTAAGCACGTGGTGATCAGCATGATGAACTTCAAGGACATCAGCTACGATGCAGTCAAGAAGATCGCCACGGTTGGTGCAACTGCTACCTGGTCAGAGGTGGTGACATACATGGAGAAGGCCGACCCGCAATACTCTGGTGAGCGAATATGCATCTTGAGTTACTCTTGTGTGAGAGCATTTGCTGAAGGTGCAAAGTACCTGTGGCTCGAACTCCGGCAATCGGTGTTGCCGGAGCTATCCTGAATGGTGGAGTTTCTTGGATGTCTACCGAGTATGGCTGTATTTGTGACCCGGTCAACTTTCTCGACGCGGAAGTTGTCAAGTACGACGGCACAGTAGTCATGGCATCTCAGGAGCCCGATCTCTTGTGGTCCCTGAGAGGTAGTGGCGGTGGCTTCGGGAGTGAGTCAAATACGAGGAAACGCAGCCGTCTAGGCGAAGGCTAACAAGACATGTAGTCATCACCAAGGTAATGCTTCGGGCACACCAGTATCCGACAGACATTTGGTCCGGCCTCGTTCTAGTGCCACGCAAATGGCTGCCGCAGCTGATCGACGAGATGGTTGAATTCAACCACTCAGTACCCCATCCGAAAATTACCTATTTCATGTACTTGCTTCCCGAAAGGCTGCTTCACACAATTTTAGAACAAGAAGAGCCGGACGCTGGAGATGCGGTCATCTTCCACGTTTATGATGCGCTTGGGGAGAAGCATGGACGATCAGCGTTTGACTGGGTGCTTAATAAACCCGGTGTCATTGATCGAACCAGGGTCACCAACATGAAGGGTGTCGTCGACATGCAGCGTAAGTTCATTCCTGATCACACTGAAGTTATAATGCTCAACTAAAGGCTTGTGGAGGAAACGCTGCCGTCCTTCGAGGCAAGATGAAGACACTGTATGCGCCGATGGCTCTGCCCGACGTGGACCGAGACACTCTAAATCGAGCGGTTGCATTCTACGACAAACTAGGGTCCCTGGACAAATCCATCCAGGACATTTCTAGCGTTATTTTCGAGTGTCTTTTGCTGGTGAGTAAACACTGCTAAGCATACTTATGTTTCCGACTAACACTGTCCGCGAAAGCGACCTCCAATCGGAGGGACAGCTGAAGTTGCCTGGCCACGGGCCCCAAATCTGAACCATCTCTTACTTCTCATTGCAAGCTGTCCTGGAGATGGCACTAAAGAGCAGGAAGAGCTTCTTCGCAAAATCTCCATTGATGCGCCTAAGGAGGTTCTAGAGGACAAGCTTGACCAAGCTGAGGTGAACCCGGCTGGTCTTGAACTCGATTATCATAGTGTGAAGGCAGTAAGACCAACCCCCCGTTCAACGTATGTCTCTGCCAGAAATGCTTATATTACGACAGGTGTATAGAGAACATTTCGAGAAGCTGCTTGCGCTCAGGAAAGTTTACGACCCGAAGTCTCGCTTCAAGTCTTTCTTTTAGCTGAACAATCTGGTGGCTAATTTCGCTTTCAACGGTCTCGCTTTGGCCGCCTTGCCCCAAACATCATCTCTCTATTTTAAGTGTATTCTGGTAGTTAAGGATTTGCTATTCATTGAGATTGTGCCAGACGTGATGCTAAAAAGCATTCGAGATATTTTCGGCAACCCTGGATTACCGTCGTCTATTGCCTCCCTTAAAGGCTGTGAAGTCCCTTTCGGTCATATTTTATTTACCGAGACCGATGATGCACTACTAAAATGCACGCGCGTTAGAGAATCCGGGTCCAGAGGCTTATGTTCCACCGCAATGTTTATATCGATAACCTCACCCAAGGTAGTCTCGCCCTCTTCTGCTAGTAACAGAATGCTTCCAAGGTGATAAATCATTTCTCTTCCAATATCCCTTAGAGGGTGGCCGGGATGAGACATGTTCGTACTCAGGAGCTAAGCACAAAATACGCAGGCTGTATACGTATAGGAAGAGACACAATTACCGCGACGCAACCCAGTACCCATTTCTCAACCACCATGTAACAGTCCGCCTCGGATACTTGGATTCTGCATCAATTGAATTTGAACTCCGCCGCATCGACACAGCCCGTTTTAATCAACCAGCGATATATCCTTCAACTAATAGTTGCGACCCGTGGCAGGTCACCGGCCGTACTAACAAGGATGTACGGCGATCCGGGCCTCCGCGGCCTGCCGTGTCTCCACCATACGAGCAACTCGGGTCCCTTCGCATTACGAGACGAACTCTAAAAAACCTACTCAGCCACGGAATCGGCTTGCCTCCTCACCGAGAAACCCCTAGACTGCGGCTTCGACTTCGTAATTTTGATAAGATAGGAACTGCCGGATGGATTCCACTCTCGCGGGTCTTTCGGCCGGTCCATTGCCATACCTATCATCAACCCCGGAAGAGTTTTCGAAAGTCATGATCTTTTCGTTCAGTAATCGAACCACAACTTGCTGACTGGGACCATGTACGCACGCATCTTAGTCTTCTTGTCTGCCATTCTGGCAACACAAGCGGCGGGCTTGAATCCTATTCGGGACAGTCTGCCCGTCAACCACGCAACGAACGAAGTCAATGACAGAACAACCCACGAGCGGGCCTTCGGTGCACCCGTTTTACCGCGATCAGAGCCTATTATCCCCATCCATCGTGGGCAGGAGAACGACACTACAACCCAAATACAAAAGGGAGACTGCGTGTTTAGCGCCTGGGATGAGCTTTACATTACCGACTTTCTGCAAGAACAGCTCGGCTATCTGTCGACCAGCGATCACTGCTGGATCATCAAAGGCGTTCGAGGACTGCAAGAACTTTTACACAGGAACATTACCGCTAACCCGCTCAACAATGTCACCATTCCGAATTGCGTTTCCCTCAATATTACCAGTAAAGGAAACTCATTCTCCATCGACTTCTCGGCAAATTCTTATGAGGTCAACGGGGTTGCTGAAGATACTTTTGTGCTTCTCACCTACGCTCACCGTGAGTTTTGCTGCCCCATGGACGAATTTTGACTAAATCTTCCTATTCAGTTGTTTGTATGACGGCCGCATTTTTCTTGGCGTACCCCATCATTCTCGTTCTAGCATCGACCCCCAGCCTGTGTATTATGATCGATCGTCCGCTGGAAGAACCAACTAAAGCCAAGATTGATCGATGGCAAACGATCTTCCAAACTTTCGTATTTGCGCCTCTTATGATTGCGGGGCTCGTCACTGGTATCATCGGAATGGGTACATCAGACCATGCTAGGACAGAACACGGTGTAAGTTCCCGTCCGTGGGTGTCTCGAACTGTATTGACAGTTAATTGACATTAATACATCAGATTGTCGGCTACATCACGATCGGCCTGGCGGCGATAGTCGTTCCGCTGTATCTGTACCAACGACGACTCAGCTCACGTCCAGATCTGACGTTTTACATGTATCGGAGGATGAAGTTCATCAACGCTCTGGACTTCATCGTGTGCCAAGCGATCCTGGTGATATCCGGCTTTGCTCTTCCGGACGGCATCGACGACTTTGGTGTGATGACTTTGTGTGGTACAAACACAATTTCGACATCATTGATCTTCTCTTTGGGGATGATCGTGTCGTTTGTATGGAACTGTGCCATGGCAACTATGACAGTCCAATGGCTGTTGGGTCAAAGACTCCAAGGAGGAAGTTTTCGGGATAGAGCACCGCCTTGGATGCTGAAGGTTCTGCGAAAGAGATCGATCTGACGCGCCTCAATGATTGACGAATTTTAGACGTACGTTATACATAGACAAGGAATCGTAGGCTCTGTCGGCTCGGGGCTCATAAATAGAAATTATTGGGGTTGTATCTTGGATGATGTCCTTCCGTAGGTAGGTAAGGTCATGATTCTGACAAAGTTTTGATTCATCTTTCTCGAGTGATCTACCCCTGTATAAAACCTTTAATTAACAGCCGCACTCAACCATATCAACTCGCTATCGGTGACGTGAACCTATGAATAATAGGAGCAGCTCCATATATTGACTTGACAATACATCCTTCATAATCTGTGAAGCGCACGCTGAAAAATGGCTATGATGGTGTTTCATGCCGGCTGATGATGGCACATCATTGACAAGACCTTCATGCGGATCATAGACCGGGATGTCCACCTTGTCTGTGTGTCCAAGTAAGCAATGCCAATTTTGCATGCCACAGTTTGCCGAACACATGACATCCAATTGAATATAACTTGAGGATATCTCTCCACCCGGAACCATATACATGGCTTGGTCCTTTGCGTAGGCGTACCGAAGTGAGGTGCAACATGGTAATATGCCTCGCATATCAAGTATAAGAGGTTCTCGTCGCTTAAGCCGGCGATCCTTACTTGGATTTCAGGATGCCCTGTATTGCCCTGTTTGATTGGCGCGCCGGCCCGATCGGTGGTTATGGGGCCGCGATAATGCGGGGTCCGGGGCTCCGCGGACGACCTGGCTGTCCGCGGAAATTGGTCCACGTAATCAGAATGGCGGCAGCAAATGCTATGACTTTTTGAAACATAAGGAGAAAACACGTCAATCTGCATTGTAAGTTTAGTGATCTAGACACTTTTCATTATTTCATTTTCATATGCTTCCTCGGTACCGTGAGTCGTCCGCTGTCTAGGCAGGCACGAGATGCAGCATGTTAAAATGATTGGGTTTGTCTCCGTTGATGTAAGACATCCGCAACTCCTGAATGTAGGCCGGTATACGCATTATTCAGATGTACTCATACAATAATCTTCACATTTGATAGTACCTGAAGAAAAGGCTTGTTCTGACTGTTGATCTGACTGATCCATACGCACTTGGCTGTGCTCGTAGCCTACCACCATCCATGGCTATACCCGGTCCTTGCCGTAAGCATCCTCGTTGAGTGATAGTAAGGGAAACATTTCTCACCGATCGAAGCTCTCCCTATCATTGGGAACCTTCTCAATGTCGACTTCAATTATCCTTTAGGATCGCTTATTCAGAAGGGAAAGGTTTATGGTATCTTATGCAAACTTCTACTGGTCATCCAGATGTCTTGGTAACAGGAAGCTCTAGGGCCTATATACACCATGACTTTTGCTGGCCAGAAGTTCATTTACGTATGCAACTACGAAATTGCCAAGGAGCTTTACGATGGCGCTAGGTTCCACAAGATCGTGGCTTCCGGTGTTGCAAACCTTCGTTATGCGGCTGGCAACGGTCTCTTTACGGCGCAACTGGGCAGCCCCGAGTGGGAGATTGCCCACCGCGTACTTCTTCCACACTTCGGTGCCTCGAAGATCAGAAACATGTTTCAGAGTATGACTGACATCGCGGCGCAACTATGTCTCAAATGGTACGCCAAAGACGCCGTCAGTCAGAGAAGGTTCTAACCAAGTCTAATCAGGGCGCGATTCGGGCCCACAGCCTTAATCGACGTTTCCAGCGACTTCACACGACTTACACTCGATACGATAGCGCTCTGTGCTATGAGCTTTCGCTTCAATAGTTTCTACTTGGGTGATCGTGTGCATCCGTTTGTCGAGGCCATGACAGCTGTTCTCGCCGAGGCCGAAACACAGTCAGGGATACCGCCATACCTAGGCTTTCTACGTTGGAGTTCACAGGCGCGGTTCTTCAAGAACATAAACTTCATGACTCAGACCTGCAGAGAAATCATTGATAATAGGCGAGATGCGTTCAAGGACGCTCCAGACCTACTTGATGCTATGCTGACTGGACTAGACGCAAAGACGGGGGAGGGGATGACAGAGGAGTCCATCGTCAACAACATGATCACGTTTCTCATTGCAGGCCATGAGACAACTTCAGGTTTACTGTCATTTGCATTCTATTTTCTTCTGGAAAATCCTGACGTGCTCCGCAAAGCACAAGAGGAAATCGACTGTGTAATTGGCAGCAACCGAGTATCAGTAGATCATCTGCAGCGACTACCATTCATCGACGCGATACTCAAGGAGACACTTCGTCTGATGCCAACAGCTCCTGGATTCTTCGTTACTCCTTTCAAGACGGAAGTCCTAGGAGGGAACTACGCAATCCACGCTGGTGAACCGGTTCTGGCTCTGCTTCACCTCATCCATAGGGATCCATCTGTCTGGGGAGATGATGCAGAGGAGTTCAAGCCTGAACGCATGCTGAAACACAACTTTGACAAGCTTCCTAAGAATGCTTGGAAGTCTTTTGGTAATGGAAAGAGAGCTTGCATTGGCAGGGCCTTTGCATGGCAGGAGGCTCAGCTGGTATGTTTATTCTTCCAATCAATTCAATCAAGTGAAGCTCTCTCAGCCCTTCTGGTGACTCTGCTGACCACTTTTGATCAATAGATTGTCGTGATGATACTTCAGAACTTCGAAATCAGCAAGGGTGATCCAAATTATAAGCTCCAGGTCAAGAATTCTCTGACGATAAAGCCCGTTGGCTTCACCATGTTGGCCAAGGTGAAAGATTGTAAAGTTGACACGGGCCTTTTTCGGCCAGGGGAAAGGTACTGAAGGCGACTTAATGAAGAGAAACTACATTGAATAAAATTCCAGTTCAAGACTTCATAGCGGGCTCTTCTATAATTATTGTGGCAAGCTAGTTCCCCAGGTTCCTTGCACGCATACTTTCTTTTCGTCATACTTCAACCATCAACGCAGATATTGAGCCTTTTGGCGTCCACGGTCAACCTTCTCCAGATAGCAAGGACAATGACACAATCTGCTAAGAAATTCAGTCACCTCTTTTTTTTTCTGTTTTTTTTTTAAGGAAGAATCGAGAAACCATATCTACAACGTGTATTGATTACGTGGTGATATGAGGTGAGATATTGGTAGAAGTGTCCATGCCAAAGGTCTGGAGCTAGCGAATCACGATGTTTCACGAGCATTATCTGATTCCAATATTTTGCTATTCAGGCCTGTTAGCTAGTTACACAACCCTGATCTCGTTTTTCAAAGAATGTTCCTATGAGTCGCGAAATTTAAGAGGTTTCAATTGTTTATATGGCTTCTTTGTTAGACCTCGACTTGGTGTTTGCAAAACACAGACAAAAGATCTTTGCCACCCCGCTTCTGGTCGTAGCGCTAATGCATCAAGCTTACCGCAGTAAATATCCTTGCCAATCTCCAGGATGCAGATCCTAGAAGCCAGGCTATCTGCTGATTGTTGCTGTAATATCCGTATTCCGTACTTCGTACTTCCTTAAGCAAGGGACATGCGAGACATCGACGCCGCATGTTGTCTCTAGATATTCAATCTCATTCGAGGAGGCCGAGGTGCCTGTTCTAGATCTTGTACGCCCGTCAGCACTGCGGCTGAAAGCTACATAGACATATCCTCGGCCCATCTCTCGACAGTTTATGAGGGCAGACTGGTTGAAGCAGAGTGGGTGGGATACGAAATACCAGTATTGGCAAAGGTAACACGGAATTATGCCTGAATTCGAGATGGCGTGCGTGTTCTGCAGCTGAGCAGTTGTACCCTACGTAGGAATGCATGCAGGGGCATCATGCATGTGGAAGCGAGCGACACCAACCACTGACGTGGGAGCTGAGGTACAAGACAGCAGGATCATACCATCTGGCAGGTGCCTCCAGCAACATATCGATGTAGGTTTTCCACAGTCTCGCAATCATTCCCCCACAATTAGACGTGGCTGGGCAGGAAGGGACAGGTATTAAAAGCGACCCTGCCCCTCTTCGGAAATGATAGCTTTGCCCATAACGCTTGATCACAATCCCATAAATTGCATCGGCTTCAATTCATACGCCTTCTCTTGAGGGACCTGCGCCGACGTCCTCAGTCATGCCGCCCCTTAGACTCCTACTGGCTGCAGCTTGGATGCTTGGCACCTTGCTCCCTGCATCTGCCGAGATCACCGATGTCGATAGCGATGTAATCGAGCCCGCCGATTTCAACTTATCGAGTGCGTTGTTGGAGCACGGAGTCGCGGTCTCGGACATCCCTAGCTTGTCAAGCCTTGGAAAGCTATCGCAGTCCAAATGCTCCATTGCTGTAAGCCATAGCTTCAAATCTACAAGCAATTATCCATTGACACTTCACAAATTCAGTGCGATACGCTCAAATCTCTCTACGGAGACGGAGCCGTTGAGACCAGAGATGAGCCAGCATACGCCAGCTTTGTTGGGTCGTACTGGTCGGCGAACCAGGCTGCGGTCAGACCTTGGTGCATCTTCAAACCGTCCCAGGCGGCGCAGGTCTCTGTATTTGTGCTTCTGTCTCGTTTGACCCAGTGCCCCTTTGCGGTCAAGAGCGGCGGGCATGCTGCTATGGCTGGGGCTTCCAGTGCTCAGGACGGCATCACCGTGTCTTTTATGAATATGACGGGCATCAAGCTGTCTGACGACAAGAAGATTGCTTCAATCGAGCCTGGCAATATCTGGGGCGACGTCTACAGAGAGCTCACCAAGTCCGACTTGACCGTGATTGGAGGTCGCTTGTACAATATTGGCGTCGGAGGGCTGACGACCGGAGGTATGGAAAGACGACGGTCACATCAAAGGCAACCGCTGGCTGACATGACACCAGGTGGAATTTCCTATCTTTCCAATGAGCACGGCTGGGCTTGTGACAATGTGGAAAGCTACGATGTGAGTGGCAAGATGCGCATTTCATACGTTCAGATTTGACTTTCTGGCAGCTCGTTGTTGCAACTGGGGCTGTGATCCGAGTCTCGGCGACGACCTATCCGGATCTCTTCTGGGCCCTCCGTGGCGGCGGAAACAACTTCGGCCTGGTCGTCAACTTCAACCTCAAGACAGTTCCCCTCCCAGGTGGCGAGATGTGGGGAGGCAGGAAAACGTATACAGAGGACAACTTTGACAAGGTCGCTGAGGCGTTCCACAACTATGTCGTCAATTCCGAACAGGACAACAAAGCCGGCATGTGGCACGTTTGGACCTATTACGATGGTAACAAACTCACGGTTCCGACGCTTTACTACAGTGAGCCCAACGGCAATAACGCTGCCATTTTCAGCGATTTCAACAATATTCCGGCTGTCGACGATCGTACGCAGAATCACATTATAGCGGACTTTGCCGCTCAGGGAATGGAAGATACACCCCCGGGTTTGCATGAAGTCTACTATGTCATCAGCACAAAAGCGGACTTGAGCCTCCAAAACTGGGCCAAAGATCTGTACTACCAGGAGGTAATAGCTGTCGCAAACTTTTCTGGCATCGTGCCCGTTCTCACGATGCAGGGCATCACGATCCCGCAGCTCAAGAACATGCAAAACAACGGCGGAAATGCGTTGGGTCTGAATGTCGAAGATGGGCCGTTCTACATCATCCAGATGGCAATCATGTGGGCCAACGAAGAGGACAGCGAGGCCGTCTACACCTTTGCGTCCGGTATTCTCGAGAAAATCTCCAACGAGGCAAAGAAGCGAGGGTTGTACAATGACTTCGTGTACATGAACTACGCCAGCCAGTATCAAGATGTAGTCAGCAGTTATGGGGAGGACAACAAGAGCAGGTTGAAGAGTATCTCTGCGAAGTACGATCCCAAAGGCGTCTTTCAAAAGTTGCAGCCAGGGTACTTCAAACTTGACCGTGCTCCCATTGCCGGCACCAACTACTTTTCGTTTTAGGTCTGGAGATCGGAGGCAATATGGTGAGCCACTGTGATGGCCAGAACGATACTACAAACGTACAAGTAAAGTAGGTCAGTGTTTTTCGAACCACCTCTGTAGATCTGTATATGAAATGAAGTTGTTGGTAAGCCTGCACCGACACCGGTGCCGAGAGCTTTCATTCAAACCGAGGAAATGGTATCAATACTAGGGGCGTGATGGCACAACGGTCAGTAGGGTCGTCAAAATAGAGTTTGTTGGTTCTCGGCACATGTTGCTTTCTATGCTGCTGCCCGCGAATATCCCGTCCGAGACTTGACCCTTTTGTAGTGTTAGAACGAGTCGGCAGACATCGGACTTCAGCATTTCACAAAGTGGAAACACATGTCTCTCTGGAGAGGGACACGGAGTCACATTGCCGTTCGCAAGTTATGTCTGTGGTTGCGGCGGAGCCAATGACGGAGCATCGTCGTATGGCCTCAACCGCGGCGTATGCTTGTCGCAACCTACACTCCTTCAATGCAGCCGTCATCATTGACGCAACGGAGTTCTTTCAAAATTTTGGTGTTTCTAGCCGAGGCACAGCCGCGACTTGCTTAGCGCAACTTCACGACCGTCACCTTGAAGACTGCGCAAGTTCCGAGTTCTGACGCGAGGGAGAAGTTGACTCTTGCGGCTGGGGTCGTGTTCCGGTTTAGAGTCCTTGAGCTTGAGGCAGAGCTTGTGCTGGAAACGACGATTGGCTCGGAGCTGAGCGACGAGGTTCGCGAGCTTTGGAACGAGTTGGCGCGGTAGCAGAGACGGATACACATGATTGTGAAGGTGCGAGTTCTCGGTGAAGATGCCGTGAGCGCTTTCTTCAGCTCGTCCGGCTTGTTGCTCCGGTCCAGATGAGGGAGTGAACACCTATAAAGGTTATGAGAGGATGTAGTATATGAGGGTAGATGCTGGTGTATGGTCGATCGTATGACAGCACGTAATGGTATGAGAGTATATTTTGATAGACGATGATATAGGAGTCACAACGGTATGAGAGTGTATAATCGCATGAGGATATGATAAAAGTTCACTGACTATACAAAGACATGGTCATCAACTACCTACGCGAGAATACACCTCGTACCGCCGCCAACTGGTTCTCACACAGCGGCACGAATCAGAACACACGTCCAGAAAAAAAAAACGCCTGAGATTCTTAAGCTGGACGCCGAGGACGCAGCTAGCAGTCATGAGGTAGTAACAGACTAATATCACTAAACCCACTGAATCACCTGACGAAGCGGCGGTCAGCTCCAACCCAGGTCCAGATCGAATGGGTTTGTCTGTCACATCACGCTTGCGACGGCTCCATTCGCCGGCGTGCCTTTTGGGTTGAAGATCAGCACATCAAACCAGGCTAGCAGCTGCTAGTTTGTGAGTTTGCCTGGGGTTTGACAGCGGCACCAAGAAACTGAGCCTGGCACCGTGTCAACCGAGGAATTTTGTCCCCAAGACGAAATAATACAATATCAAGTGGACCATATCAAGTCGTGACGTGGTCAACCAGGCGAGGTAATCGATCCTTCATCGCAACTCCATTGGATATGAACCCCCAAAACGAGATATGTCATCTGTTGCCCGGGCCGAACATCAGAAGAAAGGAATCAAGAGCCAGGGGCAGAACAGACAATCTCCCGCCATCAATGCCATGAACATTCGGGACCTGAGACATGTGCGTTTAAACCGATCTCGGGACGGACCCCCAATTCATTGAGATGTGTTCTCCAAATTCCACGGGTGAGGAGGCGTTGAAATTGGGTTGAGTGTGCGCTAGCACCGAGAGGTAGTGGCGCGCCGTCCGTTGGGCACCTCGAGCGAGCAAGCCTCGACGTTGCGCCGTCCCGAGTTACTGGCAGGTGTCAGATGCATGAAATGCAATTCAGACCGCATACGGGTGGTACAGCACTGCAGTTGCAACCGTCTTAGATGGGTTGGTCTGGCTGAGATGACCGCCCCGCGTGATGCGCCTCAACCCGACCTCTGCACCCTCTCCGGGCCACCTTAACCACTGGTCGGGGTGGCACAAGGGGGCGGTCAGGCAAGTTGGGCTGGTCATGGGGTCTTGGACGGGCTGGGACGTGGCTGCACTGGCGGCGGGAAGAAACCTCCGATTGGAAAAAAACAGTTTGGAATGGGAGGAATGGGAAAGAGATTTGGATGATGATGATGCTCGGCCAGGCCCCCCAAGACAAGCGTCTCACGCGTAATTAGTGATGGCGGCTTGTGGTGGGCTTTCGGTTACGCACTCGTACGAATGGATTTCCATCCATGGATAGCTGAATGGGTCGAGGTGATGATTCGGCCAAGGGGCCAGGTGACGCCATGCTTGGGCCAGATCCATCTTGGACAGTTCACTGTGCATGGAGGCGTGGGGACTATGGGGAGCTTCCCCGCCCTCTAGGCAAATAGGTAGGTAGCCCGACACGCCTGAAGCTTGCTTGCTTGCTGGCTTGCTTCCCGAGCTTCTGATGATGGGGTCGGGGAGCTCGTAGTGGTGGTGGTCAGTGAGATGACAAGAGAAACGAAAAAAAGGCCGAGTAATAGATAAAGGCTGCCAAGTCTCACAGACTTCGGGTTTATTCGAGTTCTGTTGGGTACATCGTTGTTCTATCCGCATCTCTTTTTCGCCTTCAAGATTCCGTGCTCCAGGGCCAAGACAGCAAGCAACCAGCAGCTTCCCCGGATCGTCACTGGCGGCGCAGCAGCTAGGTAGGGGGAAAGGGGAAAAGAGAAAGACAGGAACCAGGCAGAGTCACTAAATTCCACGGGGGCTCTTGGGAAGACAGTGGTGACCCCTGTCAGCAACGCATCTCTGATCAGCGATCGTCGGGCGGCGGTGGTCGTGGTGCCTTGCTGCCATCTCGCCGCGGGCCAACTCTCGATCAATCAGGTTCTGGCTTGTGCGGTGATCCGGGCCCCGTTCTGGGTTGCGTGCTTCCGCAGGCTTGCGTTTGCTTGCTTGCTTGCGTTGGTTGGTTGGTCATCGCAGCAGAGCAGATTGGCGTCAGCTTCCACGCCTCGTTGGAGTGGTTCCTGTCCGTCCCTAACCCACCGGATTTCCACCTTGGGTCGGGTCCCCTGGGCTGATCTGCAGCACCCGGGCGAGGAAAAGATTCCAGAATCCATTGCAGCAGCAATAGGAGCAGCGTCGTTCCCGCTCCCGTGCCGCCGCGGTCTAGGCATCGCGGCACCGGACGCAAGACGAAGCTGCGCGAGGTTGGGACAGGCAGCAGAGCGTCCGACGAAGACGAGCAGCGCATCGCAGCGCAGGCCGGGCTTGGACGGCAGGACGGCACAACGGCACGCTCGGGCGGTCTCTGCGGGCTTGGGATCGGACTGAAATCGTTGGGTTGAAGGTTATTTGTCGGCCGCGACTCTGCAGCAATCATCGTGGGTGCAGCATTTCCAAGGAAACGAAAGAAACGCACAACCTAGGCAACTGCGCTCGCTGTGTGGTCTTGAAGGAAAGCGTCGAGGCCCTTGAGAGTAGGCTGGTATTAAGGGTCTGGAAAGACGGTGGACAGACAGCGTTTTGCTGGCGGTGATTCGAGTGTTTCTCCTCGCATCGACTTTCCGCAGCGGAGCAGGGTGAATGCCTCCATCGGGACGGGCTCGAGGTGCGTGTTTCCGATTCTGAAAGGTCGAAGTGAGGTGGTGAAGTTGTGAAGGTGTGAAGGGGTGGAGGGTTGAAAGATGAGGTGAAGCGAGGCGAGAGTGACGGACGAATAGGGGGTCGAGGAAGCTGAAGCTCAGTTAATGCTAACCGAGGTGGCAGCCAGTTTCACTCAAGTCACGGATACCTGAGGTCGCTGCGACGTCCTAGGTGAGCCTCGAGTACCCGTCTCTTCTCTTCTGCCGGGGGTGCTCAAGGTTCTGCTGATAAGGTATCCTCCGACTTGTCTTTTGGGAGAACTCTCAGACATCTGAATCTCGCGGGAGACGACGGACGGACGTCGGGAAACCGGACAATAACAACAACGCAGAACGGCACCGACAATAGCTGCTTTGCTTAAGGTAAGATAATCAAGTAAGGAAAAACGAAGGCTTCGTCTGAGAACAATAGGAACCCAGCAACCAGTGGGCTTTGAACAACACAGCAAGAAGGCCAAGGTGCACAGAGTATTAGTTGCAGTTGCTCTTTCCAAGATCGAAAGGTACGAAGGTACGTAGGTACATCTCTCATTACGTCAGAAAGGTCTGGCCAGTCAACCCAAAGAAATCCAGTCAGGGAAAAAGGGGACCTGCGTCACCACCACCACCACCACCACCAGTACCACTCCCACCAAAAGAAAAAAAGAAGAAACACAGACTTGGACTGGATGGTGGACTGGGGCTGGAAACGTCCCATATCCCCCGGGGGGAGGGGGGCATGCCGCATGAGAAACGCGACACACTTTCGAACCCTCTTCGAAGGCTTCAATGCAACCCTTTCCCTTCCTTTCTCTCCCGTCGTCTCCTTCGCAGTAGATCTCTTCTTCCCTCTCAAATCTTCCCTCCCAACCCATCACCATCTCTGTAACAAGCATTGCATTGCATCTACGCCGTACACCTATGGCCACGCCCGCCCCGACGATATTGCTACCTACCTTATCTACCACTTGCAGCCATTGGATTGCCGATAATCCCATTGTTCGGCCTGAACATTGCTTAATTATTGGAGAAAACAGGACCCCTCCAGATTGCTTCACACCCCGATAGACGCAGCTCCGAGGAGATCGAGGACGGACGAGAAGTCAAGGGACCAAGCCAAGGAACAGGAAAAAAAAAGGAGGGTCTAAACACCGGGCACTTGTCGAGGGAGAGAGACCCGACGGACACAGCACACAACACGCAGCATCGGAGCTCAGCAGCTACCTACCTAAGCTTCCCTCCACCCACCACACCTTTCTTAGGTCAGGTCCAGTCCACCTGCAGTGCCTGTCTTATCCCTCCGCTATCCTACGGCGGATACCTTACTTTACCTGACCTCACCTTACCTTACTTTACTGCTGCTATCGCTACCTGCCGCTGCCACTACCACATCCCGCACCACCCTTCCATCCCCCGTCCACGTCCCCTTAAACGCGACCAAGCCCACGAGACAAAACTCCCGACCCGACGAAACCACGACCCCTGGAATTGGGGGGAACGCTCCGCGCAACACACACCCGACAAATTCTCCTCGAGATAAACCTCCAGTAGCCTAATTTTCCCTCCTTTCGACTCGATAGTCGCCAATTGGCAATTCTTCGTTTTGTCATCACCACATTCCCCTCGACAGCCGCCATGGCTCTCCTCGACGCAACGACGCCGCCGGCGGGGGGCCCTACGCTCTTTGGCATCACCATGAAGCAGCTCTCCCTCATCACGGTATGCGACTGCTGTCCTCCACCGATACGATGCGCGCGCATCTTGGCCTCGCCTTGCGCCCGCCCCCTCTATCCCTCTACTACTCGAGATTGACACTGACAATGGCTTCTCCGTCTTGTAGCTGACCTTCCAAAACTCGGCATTGATCTTGGTATGTGCCCCCTTCTACACCCTCTGCCGCTCCAGACAGGAACTAACTGCGTCTCTGCCAGATCATGCACTACTCCCGCATCATGCCCCCCGTGAGCGACCACCGATACTTCACATCCACCGCCGTCTTCCTCAACGAGGTTATCAAGCTCTCCATCTGCTTGACCTGCTCCATCGCCGAGGTCTCGCGCACCCTGGCCCCCTCCACCCCCGCCACCGTCATCTTTGAGCAGATCTTCAACCAAGTCTTCTCCGGCGACGGCTGGAAGCTCGCCATTCCCGCAACCCTGTACACCCTGCAAAATACTTTGCAGTATGTTGCCGTCGGTAACCTTGACGCCGTCCACTTCCAAGTGCTCTACCAGCTCAAGGTACGCCTTCGTCCTCGCTCTCTCTCTTGGAGAGATCTTCTGCCCCCCCGCAAACGTCATGACTCTCGCAAAGCTAACCCACCCGGCCCGCAGATCCTCACGACCGCCATCTTCTCCGTCACCATGCTCCGCCGCTCTCTCGGCATGAAGCGCTGGATCTCCCTCATCGTCCTCACCCTCGGCGTCTCCATTGTCTCCCTCCCCCAGCCCTCAGGGGGCCGCGCCGATGCCGCTGTCGGCGGCAGTATCCTCCTCCATGATACCACCGACCACTTCTTCCCTCGCTCCGTCCACGAGCTCGGCCAGGCCGCGGAGGGCGCTGCTGAGGTTGCCCGCGAGTTGACCAAGCGCGCCGCCGACGGTCTGGCTGGCGTCGGCGAAAACGTTGTCGGCAGCGTCATTGCGAAGCGCTCCGCCTCGTACCAGGGAATCCAGGAGGACCAGGATCTCGCCCCGCTGATGAACTACTCCATTGGTCTATCCGCTGTCCTGGTCGCTGCTGTCGCATCAGGGCTCGCTGGTGTGTACTTTGAGAAGATGCTTAAGGACTCGGCCACACCCGCCACGGTTTGGACGCGCAACATTCAGCTGTCCTTCTACTCGCTCTTCCCCGCGCTTGCTGGTGTCATCTTCAAGGATGGCGAGGATATTGCGCGCCACGGCTTCTTCGAGGGCTACAATTGGGTCGTCTGGACCGCGATTGTGTTCCAGGCCCTCGGCGGCGTTCTGGCCTCGCTTTGCATCAACTACGCCGACAACATCGCCAAGAACTTTGCCGCAAGCATCAGCATCGTCATCAGCTTCCTGTTCAGTGTCTGGTTCTTCAACTTCGAGGTCAACTTCACCGTAAGTCTCTTCCGTGCCCCCCTGCATCGCTGCCCGCCAATGCTAAAGGTCCTAGTTCCTCGCCGGCACTGCCTTCGTTCTGGCCGCGACGTACCTCTACAGTATCCCCGACCGAAAGGGCCGCCCGCCACCAATCACCATCGCAAGCTACGAAAAGCCCATGGTCGATCCTGCCTACACGCCGCAGATCACGGATGAGGGAAAGCTCAACCTCGATCCCCTCGAGTCGGTGCGCAACATGGGTCTCTCGACGTCTAGGCCATCGTCGCCCATGCTGCACCACCATCGCGTCCCTTCAGCCAGGGGCAAGAACCGCGACGATTAGTTTGGGGGCGTCTCCCACATGTCACTTATCGTGACTAGAACCGATATAAAACTCTGTTTTTACGAATGGGACGTTGCGTTAAAATGGCTGGAGTCGATGGATGGATTCGAAGATGGGGAAGGAAGTAACAAAAAATGGGTTGGATAATAAAAGGATCGGAAAGGGGCAGAGGGTGGTTGTTTTCTGCTTCTCTTTTTCTTTTGCGATTTCCCCCGGAATATTATGGGCATCTTGGGTCCCGGAAATAGAGTCCGGCTTGCACTCGCACGCACACCACACTACAACCGCCATTCACCCCGACAACCAAACACCACACACAGTATCATCAGTAGCGATACCCGGCTGAGCCGCAAGGCAGGCATAAGGTGCATTGTACATGGAAACGGCACGGCTCCGCCGAAGAGGGAGACAGGAGCCGGGCCCTTTGAGTTTGTCTATATCTGCGAGAGAAGATGTTTCTTTGGAGCTCGGATTGATGTGTGGGTATACAGCGCTAGCCGCTCACAAATACAACCATGTTCTCTAGGCCGTGGGTATTGTGTTTCGACCACGACTTGTCTGACTGATGATGTGAGGTGTACTAGCCCTGGCACGGAGCGGAATCCCTCTTTCCCAGTGTTTACACCTGGATCGACATTGACAAGAGCGGGAACGACTTGACTGCGTCCCACGGCGACGGTGTGCGAGACTTGCATACCGACTGGGACTTATTTCTACAATCCTTTGAACTAATTCTCTCACACAGAAAATGCCTAGTCTGGCAGCAGGAAACATGGGACTGCGACATGACAACGAGCCCCCCAAAAAACAAAGATTAAAGAATCGACCCTTCAAAGCTGAACAGCCTTTTCGGCCGTCACCACTGTCCCGGCGATTTCCTCACAGCTCGCCCACACGAAGATGGCTTGGCCTGTCAGATCCCCCTGCACTGGAAATATCAGCTCCTTGGCGGACATTAAGCTTCCAGCTCGCCCCCTCCAAAAGAAGACAAGCCTGCCGTCAGTCGTCTCTGCGGCCAGGTTCACCCAAGGCACCGAACCCTTCCACGTAGGCACCTCGGCGTTCGAACAGCCCAAAACCGCCCTGACGATGACGCCTCGCTCGTCGTCTCGCTTAGGGATGTCGAGATCGAGCACCAGCCGGGGGAAATGTCCCAGTGTCCGCACAATCTTCTGTCCAAAGGGCGGGTTCCGCGAGAGCAGCCGCTCAATGTGGAAGAACTCGAGCTTCGCGAGCTGCCGGACGGTCTTGATGCCGTGCTCGACCAGGACCTCGACTTTTTTCGGGCCCACTTCAGGGACCTGGAGCAGCTCCGTCGGCATGCCCTCCCAGCTGCCGGCGGCGACGGCGCGCCAGAGCTCGAGGGTTCGGCGCAGCCCGGCGGCGTCCGTCCTCGAGGCGGCCCCCATGATGTCGGCGCATGCGCGAAGGACGCGGCCGAGGATCTTGACGATGCGGGGTTTTGTGGCGAGCAGGTCCTGACGGGCGGCAAGGGGGAGGCGATCGCCGTAGTCGCGGCCGGCGGCCTCGCACTGGGCGACGAGGTAGACCTTGTGCCAGGGCTGGGAGAGGGTCTCGCGGACGGGCCAGCGGGTGGAGGGGTCGTTATTGATGCGGGAGAAAGAGCCCTTTTCGAGGGGGTGGAAGGAGAAGCAGCGGAATTCGGTGGCGGAGGAGGCACAGCGAAGAATTTCCTCGGGGGACGGCGAGCGGGGCAGGCGGGTGAGGGCGTGGATTGTTGGTGGTGAGAGCTTGTGACGGAGCATAATGGCATGGTGCTCTGGGGAGAGTTGGACGGGGTGCTTGGGGGCGGGCTGGCTTGATGGGGGAGGGCCTTTGGCCTGGGAAGGCCGGGAGGCAGATGAGGGAGGCATCGTTGTGGTTGATGGTGATATGGATCAGGGCAGAGAGTGTGGTGGAAAAGTGCAAGAAGATGAAAACTTCACGACACAGTCGATGGCGCTGAGGAGATGCAACTTCCCTCCTCTGACTTTGGCTCATGCCTTTCTGATGTGACAGGTAGGTAGGGCAGGTCCGGGCTGCGAGCAGCTACTCCTTTCGAACTCATCTTGCATGCAGCAGGAGCCTGCTTACCTTCAGATAGTTCTAGGGGTTACCTAAGGAAACTGAAGAAAGTAGGAATAATGGTCGAATATCCTGCTGTTAACCTTGAAGTCGTCCATGACTCTCGGCTGATCAGAGGTCATCGAACAACAGCCAACGCGCCAAAGATAGCGGAGTCGAGATCGACTCGTCCCAACCTTAAGCTTGAGTCAATACGACGCAACACAGGTCCTCGTCTCTTGAGACGTAGATGCGGAGAAGGTTATCTTTGCGCTTAATGATTCACGATGATCTTAGGCACTGGTTCTTGTTCGGCTTCAGCTTGGTGTTCACGGTGTTTCGGCTGAAGGTCGTTCGTTAGCGGGGCTGTGATCGGGACGGCTGAGGGACCGGGGCGCAGGCGGGACTGGCCGGGGCTTGTGCCGGCACTTCAGTCCACGTCACAGTACACTAAGGTATCAGTATCACCCCTGGCCTGCGCGGGGCGGCGACGGCGGCGGCGTCGGGTGACACAGCTGTTGGCCTGAACTCAGTGTCGAACCAGACAGACCTGACGCAAAAGGGCAGTGGGTCCCGATGCTGGCACTGATGATCCTAGTCTTGTTCCTGGCTTCAGGCGTTCAGGGGATGTCCCTCAAACTTGGCAAACCGGGAAGCGGCGATTCTGCACAGCAGCAGAGCAGAGTTGACGCGGCGCCATGCTGTGCACGCGTCTCTCAGCGAGGCTTGCGAGACGCGAGAGCAGAGTCATGGAGATACTGACCGTTGGATTTTAGGTGTTCCACGTGTGCGACTGCCTTCCGACGTCATACCAAGTGCTCCATGAGATCCAGCAGAAGCTTGATTGAGAGTAACAGACCAGAGAAGCCACCAGCCAATGATGGTTGAGAGGGAGGCAGCTGAGCATGTCTCGGATGCAGCAGGCGAGAGACACCGGGTAATAAGCAAACGCATACTGTAGGCAACTGTCAGAAGTCAAGTGAGCCTTCGCTCCATCCCGCCTTGACATCGGTATCGGTATTCTGTGGACGGCATGTGGGCGACTTCCTCCCCGGTCCACTGACATTTTCTGGTCTAGAACGAACGGGAGGTGCGCTTTCCCTCAGGCAGTGACTATCATCTACCCCTGCCCTTGCCCCTGCTCAATGTAGCTCTTATCTCTTATCGCAGCTCCCGCACCACACCTTACCTTATCTGAGATGGGGAATGGACAGGCAGGCACAGCACAGCCAGCTCACACCTCAGAACGAGAAACAGAGGCAGCCAAGACATGACGAGAGAGCAGCTGCTCGTACAACCATTCACGCCTGCTCAACCAACCAACCTGCGTGAGACAGGACACTCCACTGGAGCACAAGATGCGCCTCCTGCCGCCGCCCACACTTCCAAACCCTCCGAACGCCACCCAGACCGGGTGTGTGACATCGCTCTTCCCCAATCAAGGCTTGCGTCGCTGCCTTGAAAGGCACATCCGCGATGGGCAGCTGTGATGAGGAAGGCAGTGACCGAGAGGGACACCTTCTGCAGGTGGCAGCCAACCCCTCCATCCATCCACCTTACCTTAACTACCTTAAAGTGCCTACCTGCCTTGTGTAGGTATAAAGGCGTGGGATCTCCTAGGCCGTCTTCCTCCGTCGTCCACATCGTCCAGCATCATCGTCATCATCATCACCGACTTCCACCATCGTCTCTCCTATCGTCTTTCCCATCTTCTGCACATTCACTGCCATCTCGCCTGAACAACCACCCGTCGTCAACATGTCCCACATCTGCTACGTCGTCCCCCCCTACCTTCTTCGGGGCATCGCCGACGCCCAATGCAACGAGGATCACGTCAGAGATGCCGCTCGCCGTGCTCTCGAACTCCGCGACCAATGGACCGCCCGCCGTGCCGAGCGTATGGCGCTACTCTGCACTCCCCGTGGCGCTCGTCACGCTCAAGTTCCCATGGTTCCCCGAGGCATCGTGCCAGACTTTCTGTTGAAGCATATCGCTGATAATGAGGATGTCGACGAAGAGACGCGCTCTTCTGCCCGCCGAGATCTCGAACACATCCAGGGTGTTCAACGCCAGTACCAGCAGAGCCAGCAGGGCGAGCACCAGAAGGCTCCTTCCCAGGATGCCGCCTCGTCGTCGGCCGTCTCCACCCTCGCCGCCGCCCCCGGAAAAGAGGAGCCGGACGCTCCAAAGACTGAGAAGTTCTACAGAGCCATATACGACGCCAAGAACACCGACAATGAGCAAGAGCTTCCCGGTAGCGTTGTCCGTGTCGAAGGTCAAAAGGAGACGAAGGACAAAGCCGTCAACGACGCTTACGACAACGTTGGCGAAGTTCTCAAGATGTACAAGGAAAAGTTCGACTGGGTCTCCATCGACAACAAGAACATGAATGTCATCAGCTCCGTCCACTTTGGCAAAAAGTACGAAAACGCCTTCTGGGACCCCGAGCGGCTCCAGATGGTCTTTGGCGACGGCGGAGAGTTTCTAAACAACTTCACCGGCACCATCGATGGTAAGTTTCCTGCCCTCTCCACCCTCTGTCGTTGAATGAGAAAAACGACGAGGACGACGAAGGATGTCGAAAGACAGCAACGGGCGAAGAAGGACGACGACAGACGGCAGAGGCTAACATCGGTAGTCATCGGGCACGAACTAACCCACGCCGTGACCGAGCACACCAGCCCCCTGGACTACCAGGGCATGAGCGGCGCTCTCAATGAGCACGTCTCTGACGTATTCGGCATCATGGTCAAGCAAATCGTCGAGAAGGAGACCGCCGAGGACGCCGATTGGCTCATCGGCGAAGGTTGCATCATGCCTGGCGTCAAGGGAGTCGCTCTTCGGAGCATGAAGAAGCCCGGCACCGCCTATGACGACCCTCGCTTTGTAAGTGTTTCTCGTTCCCATCCCCCGCCGCCGTAACCCGTCTGCGTTCTGATACTAACTGTACGTAGGGCAAGGACCCCCAACCTGCTAACTTCAAGGACTACGTCCCGACGTTCGAGGACAATGGCGGCGTCCACATCTACTCTGGCATACCCAACAAAGCGTTCTACCTGGTTGCCAAGGGGTTCGGGGGCTTCTCGTACGAGAAGGCGGGGCCCATCTGGTGGAAGACCATGCAGTCGGGTCGCATCCCGGCTCGTTGTACCTTCATTCAGTTTGCCGATGTGACGGTGGAGGTAGCGGAGGAGCTCTACGGCGACGAGGCTGGCAAGATCGTACGCAACGCCTGGAACGAGGTGGGCGTAACTAGAAAGGGCAACTAGGAGCCGAAACCAGATCCGGACTGCCTGTTGATGTGAGCAATACCTAGAACCTTACCTAGTCTAAGATGCCGAATACACGTACCAAATATGAATAAGCTAAGAATAACCAAGACAAGGCCAGAAGCAGATGTGACGGCAGGCAAAAGTAATGGCAAGGAAAACTGACAGTAAGCAGGACTGACAACAAGCAAAACTAGCAAGTAAAACTGGCAATGATCGGGACAGACAGGGGTGACATAAACAGGAAACAAAGTGAGAAAGATGCAGACTGAAAGCAGGCAGACATAGAGCAGAGTGAATTCTGAAGTAAGAGATAGCCAGCGATTAAGAGCTGTCAGTCAACCATAAGAGCGGAGGTAGCAATGGAACTTGTTCTTGAAGGCTTAAGTCAGCTCGGGAGGTTGACTGCGGCGAGCGGCGTTGATCCGTTTCGCCGTCGGCGGTTGTGGAAGAGAGAAATCGCCGGCACGGATTCCCCGCAAAAGTTCCAACGACTGGTGAGAATAAGGCCAAGCCTTTGGGATCCATAGATCTGTACTTTGCATCAATCAACAAATGGGTTACTGCCATATTACCGTGATAAGTACGACTTGCCAAGATCTTCCTCCACGGGCGCCATCCAAGGCAGACGTGGGCGTTAATGAGGCTGTATAATTCCAATGCACCACGCTACCTGCAGGTGCTCCCCTGTTCTAGAAATTTGATTTCCAGGCAAGGAGAATATTGCGGATCAGTAACTCAAAAACTCCGATAGGGCTTCTAGACTCCCTGGCTGGCTCCGTATTTGAGACTCAGCAACGAGTTGCGAGCACCGCAGAGTGACTATGTATTCCGTCCGCCGTCCCGCGCGGGATATATGACTCGTCTGCGGCTTGGCAGATCAGATCCTCTTGGAGAATCATCAGCATCGTTGTAGTTGCGCGAGCATGTGTGGCCTGGAAATAGCACTCTAGATCGCCAGTGGGCTTGGGATGCTGGCGCAGCTGATCTTGGCGTCGTTGAGACGGAACTCGCACATTGATGATGCTCGAACAGGTCCTGTAGTATAATAGTACCGGCGTCACTTCGTGGCATCAAAACAGCTTTTGGTTGAATCCAAGTCGCATACAACATCCCTTCTGATTCTTTTCACACAAACGCGCAAACGCTAAGATATTGCAAGACCGTCGACATGATGGCAAAGCCGAGGACCAGGACGGCCAGAGTGATCCTCTTGCTGGTTCTGCTGATCATCTTCGGAGGCGCCGCAACCGGCCTCACGTTCGCGCCGTGTTATGCCACGCTTTGCCCCGAAGATTTCTTCTCTTTCGAATCGAGGATTCATATTGCGATATTCTACGGCATGCTCGGCGCGGTTAGTTTTCTCCTTTTACTCGGCTCATCATTTCGAACCGTGGAGAGATGCGGCAACATCACCCTAGTCTCTGCTCTCCCGCTCATTCGCAAGAGAGTCACTCTCGGTGGACTCATATTCGTCGTCTGGATTGCGTGCGTCACAATGGCAACAACCGCGATGTGGCTGCCTGCACATTTGCGCTTCTGGGGAGAGCGAACGGATCCTCTAGACTGGATGTCGGCCAAGGTTGCCCTCACCGTGACGGGAGTCACTGGTCACTACGCCGACATACTCCTCGGTCTGTCCATTGTCCCGGTCTCGAGAAACAGTCTCCTCGGCCACGCCTTTGGAATTCATCAGAGCACGCTGCTATACGCGCACAAACTCGCCACGTACACGTGCACTCTTGCAGTCCTCGCCCATGGTGTAGGCTATGGTGTAAGTCCACCCACCTCCCCAAGTCAATATACTTGTCTCCTGACGAATGAACCAGATCTTCGCCCTGGACCCCGGCAAGGACGAAGACGAAGAAAAGAGGAAGCTGTTCAGCCAAGGAAACCCCACAATGTCCGAACTCGAGAGCGAAGAACGCAGCGCTTGGTACGGAGTAGTGACATACACGGGCATAGCCACCTTTGGCTGCATGCTCATGATCGTCGTCACCGCCCTGCCCAGGATCCGGCGGCTGCACTACAACACGTTTTACAACGCCCACATTCTCTGCAGCGTCGCCACGTTCGTCGGCGCGAGCATCCACGCTAGCTCGGACTTTTACCTCCTGCTCCCGGGGCTCTCGCTCTGGGTGGCCGACTGGGCGTGGCGGCTCTTCCGCGGGGAGGGCGGCTCGCTGCGCACGCAGGTTGCCGTGTTGGAGAACGCAGGCAGCGGCTGGTATCGCGTCTCGCTTGGGACGAGGTCCAAATTCGAGCTCGACTCGGCGTCGGAGACGGAGAGCTCGATCGCGCTATCGGCGGCGGGATGCCCGCTGTCCCTGTACTACCTCAGCATTCCATCGGTCAGCAGGCTCCAGAGCCACGCGTTCACGGCCGCGGTCTCGAGCACCCCGCAGTCCGGGCCGGTGTTCCTATTCCGGAGGTCGCAGGGCAAGAAGTCGCAGAAGGCGTTGGAGAAGGAGTGGACCTGGGCGGTGGGCTCTCTGGTCAGCGACGTCGGGCTGCAGCGACAGCTCGACGTCCGGGTCGAGGGGCCCTACCAACCCACGGACTTGGGCTTCGAGTCGGCGTCTCACGTCATCTGCATCGTTGGCGGAACGGGCATCACCGGAGCGCATAGTCTCGCTCTCTGGTGGTTGAAGACGAGGAGCATGGCGGGAGATACCAGGTTCAGTCTTGTGTGGACCGTCCGCGAGCGCGAGTCGGTAAATGTGCAAGAGTGGTTCGACCTCGTGAAGGCGGCAGAGTCTCAGACGAACATGACGGTTGTGGCACATGTCAGCGCGGAGATGGGACGGCTGGACCCGCAATCGTTCATCCGCCAAAGCCTTGGTCTTGGCTTGGACATGGCGAGGAGCGGACGTGAGAAGGGGGCGGTCTCTACCGGGACAGCTTGGGTGTACAGTTCTGGGCCTGAAGGCCTTCTCCAGGCCACTCAAAAGGCGTGTCAAGTTGCAGACAAGGACATTCGTAGATTGGCCAGGGATCAGGCTCCTGTTCCTGTGAAGGATATCAGTTGGTACATTGCCAAATGGGAGGTTTAGATCAGGGACCTTGGCAGAGTGTTCTACCAGGAATAGTGTAGATATTGAAGGAAATCATGTTCATTTAGGACTTTCAACGAAAAGATAGAAGCCACTACAAACCTAGAACAAGTAGCCTCCGAATGACGTCTCTTGGCTACTCAATTCTACCGCATGTTAACTTCGTTTCCTCTGCTCTTCACGAAGACTTGAAAACATGATGCCTTCATCTCGTGTCTCGTGATATCCAGCCCGGTTGTGATTGGTTCATAATTCTAGTTAGGGAACACAGTTCTCGGGCCGTGGTGGGGCACTCGCTACGTGCCTCTAACATAGCTGCGCCTGTCTCTCGGCCCGAGCTGATACCGTTGCCATTCGTGGACCGCTATCTTGTCATGATCAGAATGTCAAGGGCCTAGAGGATGCCATCGGTCAGGAATAGACGCAATCACTCTACCTCTTGCAGTCCTTCGTGGGGGACGAGTTTGCCGATCTTCGACATGATTATCGCTCTGAGGGACGCAGTCTGCCGGCCCGAGACTTCGACTGAAGTAAGAGAACGCTCGCCTTGCCTCAGAGCACAAAGGGCGACTGGGTGAACAATTCCACTTGCTCGACATGCGATCATCCTCAAACGACGTCTGCAATACACTATGCTTTCTACCGTAAGACGTGCTGCCGCTCCGCCCGTTCGGCGCTGCTTGGCCACCACCAGACACGGTAGCCGCAATGCGTCGACATCTACGCGGCCTCCCGAATGGTTGAGGCAAATGAGGACGTCGGCGCAAAACAAGAACACCATAAGAATCATCACTGGAGGTGCTGGCTTGGGAATCATTGGATTGATGCTGGCAGGGCGGAGTGCTCCAACGTCAACGGATGACCCCCGAGACTTGAAAGCGTTATCTACGGTACCCTTGAGTAAGCTCTGCTCAGGATGGATGTAAGTTGTCCCTTTCCAAAAGGAGGCTTTCCCTTGCGAGAACGGAAACTGAGCTGACCCCATGGATCAGTGCGTTTGCATTTTGCTCCTGGCCAACTTGGGTTAATGCAAGCGAGTCGCTCTACAACTTCGTGTCCAAAATCCCCATCCTCTCCTCAATCACCCACAGATTCGTCATGGGTACCTTCTTCAACCAGTTTCTGGGCGGAGAAACGACTGAGGAATGTATCCCAAAGATCAAGGCTCTCCGCCAAGGAAACATCGGCACCCTGCTCGGCTACAACATCGAAGCTGAACTGGACGGTTCCAGCAAAGATCCCGACTTGATCCTCTCGCAGACTCAGCACGTGCTCTCCTCCATCGAGGCGCAGGGGAGACTCGCGAGGGAGTTTTGGCCGGACACCGCCGCCACCGGGGGCGACAACAGATGCTGGGTCAGGATCAAGATCACGGGCCTTTTGCCGCATCCTGTTGCGCTGTACAATGGCTCCAAGGCCATTTTGGCTGCGAGAGGCGCAAAGGGTCTGGATGAGAATGTTCCATATCCGGGCTTGCCACACGACGGCGACTGGGACGCCGCGCTCAACGGCCAAGGTGTCACTCAAGCTGACCGCGAGCAGCTCCTCAAGCTCCGGGACACCATGGAGGCCATCGCGAGCAAGGCGCGAGAGAACCACGTGCGCATCGTCATTGACGCGGAACAGACCTGGTACCAGCCAGTCATTGATGCCCTCACGGACGAGCTGATGCAGAAGTACAACACGGTGGGCGGCGGTCCAGCGACCTGCATCGCCTCATTCCAGGCTTACCTGCGACGCTACCCGCAGCTCCTTGACCAGCAGATCCAGCGCGCGGAGGAGAAGGGCTACAAGTTGCTCTTCAAGCAAGTAAGAGGGGCGTACATGGTTACCGAGGCAGAGAGATGGCAGAAGGAGGGTCACAAGGGTCCGGGGCCGGTGTGGTCGACCAAGGAGGAGACAGACGCCAGCTACAACTACGGCATCGAGAAGGCGCTCTCAACCGTAGCGGAGCAAGTGCACGAGACCGGGTCTTCCAGAATAGGGGCGGTCTTTGCGACGCACAATTCCATTAGCGTCGACCTCGGCATCCGATTGCTGAAGAAGTACGGGCTAGCCAAGCGACAGGGGGAGAATGGAAAGCTCCTGCTTTCGAAGGAGGCTGCGGGTAGTATTGCGTTCGCTCAGTTATACGGTGAGGATCAAAATCCTAAGCGTTGTTTCGAAGATGCTAACGTCTTTTCAGGCATGAAGGACGATCTCACGAATAAGATCACTGGGTCTATCGAGGCACCGGGCGGCTTCGCGCTGGTTGTCAAGGTGAGATTTTCCCTTTCCGCCCAGCATCCGATAGCTAACACCACGACCAATTAGTCCATGAGTTATGGTGACTTGCGCGAGTGTCTGCCTTTTCTCGCAAGGAGAGCGACTGAAAACAAGGCGGTTCTTGAAGGTAGAGGCGGTGCAATGGCTGAGCGGGTTCGACTTGGTCGGGAGATCCGAAGGCGATTTACTCCTCTCAGATAGCTCACTGTGTAATGTGGTTGGACTCATGTTAGTAGTAAGTAGATAGCACTATTCACTTGCATTCAAATTTTGGAACAGATGATTGTGCGTTGAAACCGGCAACTATATTCACAGAACCAGGAGCTTATGAGCCCCTGGTGCCTTTGAAAGTATTTACATGAATTGTGTACCTCTTCAGTACTCTGCGACCGCGGGTGGCGAAAGAAAGTCCACCCAGACGGAAGGCAGCAATAGCGCTCTTCTCATTTCCCACTGCAGGGTTTCTTCTTCTTCTCTTACTAGACCACTTAGAAGGTGAGGGTCTGGCCAGCGGTGCCGACGACGGCGGACTTGACCTTGGAGGAGCCGAGGAGGGTGTAGCTGTAGTCGGGCTTGGTGAAGGTACCCTTGGGGGCGTCGTTGGTGGAGCCACCGAGGTCGACGTCGTTGACGACGGCGTAGCCGGTGCTCTTGGAGTCGAGGAAGGTGATGGCCTTCTTGGTGTCGACGAAGACGGAGGACTCGACGAGGAGCTGGGCGCCCATACGGGTGTTGATGCCGGAGGTCTCGAGCTTCTCGGCGTAGTTGTTGAAGATGTGGACGTTGCCGAAGCGGACGGAGGGGTTGCGGGAGCCGACGTTGTACCAGTGGTTGTTGGCGTAGGTGACGTAGAGCTTGCCGGTGTCCTCGGCGGAGTTGGAGTCAGAGTGGCCGACGAGGGAGCCCTTGTAGTGGTCGTGGATGTAGGTGTTGGAGACGGTCACGGCCATGGAGGCGTGGGTGATGTCGAGCAGACCGTCGTAGTAGTCCTTGCCGTTGTCCTTGTCGGAGGACAGGTCGCAGTGGTCGACCCAGACCTTGGAGGAGGCCTGGATGCCGATGGCGTCACCGTTGTCGGCGAGGACCTTGGAGATCTTCATGTTGCGGACGATGACGTTCTCCTGCTTGTTGATGTACAGACCGACACCGGTCAGGGAGGAGCCGGCGGCACCGATGATGGACTTGTTGGAGCCGACCTTGACCTTGGTGGCACCGGTGATGGCGCCCTTGACGACGATGACGGTCTTCTCGTCGGAGGTGGCGGCGGCGGTGAACTGGGCCAGGGTGGAGACGGTGGTGGTGGTACCGCCGGAGCCACCGGTGGTGCCGGCACCGTAGCCAACATCGCAAGCGTCGGTGATGGCAGCACGCTTGCCGACGGTGCGGGGGTCGACGGCGGCGCCGTCACGGACGGTAGGGGTGGGGGTGGCGCTGGCAACGGAAGCCAGGAGGGCCAGGGAAGAGGCGATGCCGGAGAACTTCATCTTGACTACTGTGTTTTTCGAGCTTGTAGAACTGGCTGGTTTGTGGTGGTGGTTTCGTGGAAAAAGAATGTGTTGACGATCTACGTCGAACGAAGGTATGCAGTGAGAGTGACTTGAGGTTTAGGGAATGAATGCAAAGAGCGCGAGAGCTGAAAGACTGAAGAAGTGAAGCGGGATGGAGAGCAAGAGGAGAAGAATACGAGGAGGTCGGATGGGACGAGGCTCTTAAGTATTTGTCGCCATCAAGACGCAAGGGAGCTCTTGGCGAAGCTTCTCGTGCCAAGAGCCAAGACCTCTTCTGTAGAAGCTTGGGCTACTCGCTCTCTGCTCTCTGCTCTCTCTCTCTGCCTGCAACGAAGGGCGCTTGTGGCTTGCGTACGCGTGCTCTCCCTCCCTCTCCTTGGGTCTTGGCCCAGGATCATGGTGGTGCCAAGCGGAACCATACCGAGGAGGCTCTTTGGGGCCATTTGCGCAAATGCAACGCTGTCTTGGCACTTGCGTACGTCCTTGGGCCTGGACAGGGCGGGCAAATGATGGTGATCCTTGGCGGGGAAGGGATTCGAAGGGGATGCCAAGACCGACTTGCACATCATGTTGAGATGATGATGGTGGTACACGACATGGCGTCAGTGGTCACGGTGAGAGAAGTGGGTTGTGCATGCACCCAGACACCATGGATGGCGGAGGTTGTGAAGGGCAAAAGATGCAAAAGATGTGGTTGTGAATGGTACGGTGGGAACGAAGCGGTTCCCGGGCCCCGATCTGGCCGAATCGCACGAATGAGGACGCGGGCACGGGATGGAGGAGCAGGGCATGTGGTACGAGGGAGTGGTGGTTCGTTTGTTTAGGGGAAACGAGGCCAGGAGGTGTTTGTCGATATTGATCAGGCAGGCTAAGCCAGTAAGAGCGAGTTGACGTTTGGAAACGGACCAGGGGGCGGCTCATGGAAGTGGGTGCGAAATGAAGTCAGGGGATGTGAGCGATGGGATGGCACAGAGAGAGACATGGGGTTTCCCATTCCCAAAGGACGGCCGCATGGGTTCGAGATGGGCTGAGCAAGGGTCTCTTTGACCAAAAAGGTTTTTTTTTCTGCTCACTGTCAAGCGGCAATAGGGGGCGGCTCGGGGAAAGGCCCAGCACCACGGGTGGAGGTATCATGGATTCATGACGGCGACATGGAGCCTCACGACTCACATCGGATGAAGGCGAATTCGCTACCCGAAGGGCCTCTCCTCCCCGGGCCCCATCTGGGCTGTTCTAGACGACCAGGCGTTCCGGAAGAGAGTCGATAGTGCAAAATATTGTGCGGGTTGGGAGACCGAGAAAGGGAACAAAGCCATATTGCATTATTGCGTATTTGGGCCGAAGACCAACTCGATTTCACTGGGGTTCGGGTCCTCAAGGCAAGGCGACTCGCTCCCACTTACCGCGGGGTCCAACATCACTGTACACTAGGTAGTACACATACCAGAAATAGCTGTCGGTTACCAATATCGAGCGCTACGCCGTCGTCTAACGGGACCTGGGGCTCCAGTCTAGCAGAATCGGGAAGCTGGGTCTCCCAGTCGTGGCCGTTTGCGTTGGTGGCCGTCCCTGTTCGGAGGAGGTTCCGGGCGATGGTCCGGGTTGGAACGGTCGAGGGTCGGGGGCCAGGGCACCGAACGGGAATGGACGGGTGGGGCCCATGCTCCCGGTGTATATTAAATTTAAAATCAGGTAGAGTTGTGGGGGCAAGGATCTGTCTCAGATAAGGTATTTTCTCCGTCAGTGAGCATCGACAGGTGGCGAGTCGTGCTGAATACGTATCCGTACAGCGCTGCTTTTCATTGCTGTGATTTCTCCAGTCCGAGAGATGTGGGAATCGTGCACGCTTCCTTCTCCGTGGAGATTCAGCTTCAGGTTGTCGCACCAGTATGCGCCTCGATGCGGGATTGATTGCATATGTCACCCTCACCCGCCCAGATGTCAGCCAACACGCCGACACCACACTTGTGACTTGGGCACTCGGCGGCTACGGTACACGAGTACCTTACACGAGCATATTCGGGTCTTGCTTCTCCTTTTGTCTGCCCAAGCCTACGTGCCTCACGCAGCGGCCGACGCCGACGATGAGGAAATCGTGGAGTTGAGGTGGGTACCTCACGGGAGTTCAGGAGAATTTTCACGCATTCTCCGCCAGCGCCAACTTGGTGAAATTGGCGTTCCAAAAAGAAAACCAACAACTGCCGGACCTGAAGACCCTTCTTTCTGGGTGCACACTATGTACGGAGTACTAACGAGAATTGGGACGACAGACAGCTGCTGGATCGGGGAGCACGGAGCCTGCCTCCGCAGTCCCGGCTCCGATACTTTTCGCACCCAGCTAAGCTGTCAATTGAGTTCAGGACCTTGTTCCGCGTGTACTATGTATGTTGCTCCGTGTGTACTTACTCAGTACCTGGAGCCATGTGTTTCTTCTCTTCTTGGCTGTTTCCCAGGTACCTACCTACCTACCTCTTTTTCGCCCGACCTCGGTCTCCTTTAACGCGTGGAATCCGTGGAAAGAGAAGACATTGCTCATTGGCGGCGTTACACGAAATATTGGCCATGAATCTACAGGGTCGGAAATTAGGCGGCGAATCGCATATTGTCAGGCACAACGCGACCGCCATTTGGTACCAACGGCGAACGCAGTCTCGAAACTCGATTTTCACTTGGCGGGAGGAAGGGTCAAGGTACTTTGGCAGGCTGGCAGACAGGTTGGGCAGACATTTGGCACCACCACCCTCTTTTCGTCTTGGTTAATATGGAAGTCGGCACATTAAGGTCTTGTCCTTCGTCTTTTTGCCCTTGCGTCTGCCGTCTTTGTTTCTGGGGAAAGACGAAGCATGTCATCCCATTGCCGGCGCCTACCCATAGCTTAATCCCGTAGCGCTCAACCTTGATGATCTTAGGACGCCCGTTAATGTTGTAACAGGAGCTAGAACGTCTCGCCTCGAGTAGAAGGTTTTTTTTTGTCGTCGTCGGTACGTATCCGAGGACTGTCCCCTGACGGCGGTCCTCCTTAACGACGGGAGAGCGCCCATATGATGTCCTCTCCCTCGGCCTCAGCCCACCCACACTTGGATGACCAACTCACTCCACTATCCAGGGGAACATTGGACGGCCGACCTGATGTGAGTAGAGTATGCTCGGTTGCCTCCTTGGACGCCGGCGAACACACATGATCACGTACATGTTGAGCGAGCAAATTTGCCCACCAATCCCGGCGACCATCGGACATTTCCCCATCGCCCGAGATATTCTTTGCAGGCAGCAGAAGTCATTGCAGAAGAAGCTTGATTTTGCCAACTTTGTGTGTGTGATTCATGAAACGTCCAAATTGTGCATCTGGCGATTAAGCTAAGGTGATGGAACGTGCCCCTCTTAATTCATTTTCATTATATCATATTATGCCCCCAACACTTCATATCCGTTTCCATGCGCCGCCCTGCACAAACGTGCTCTAGCCGCTGTGCTACACGTGTATTCCGTACAACGTAATCATTGCCATTCGGCGGAAAAACTAACGTGCGCAATTAACCTCACGCTCCCGTCGGCTTCTGCACGCGGCTTGCTACCCCACAATCACGACACACATCACACCCTCTCGTTCTGAGCCCCCAAAAATTGCAGTGTGATACCATCTCCAACTCTTGCATCCGTCAACACTGATGTTCTGGTTGCTTTTTGACGACTGTCGTTGAATGATCGAGCTGCCAAGCCTCGATGCCAAGACGGATATCTCGGTGGGCTGGCGGTTTCGAACCACCCTTGGCTCCCAAGGCGCGTTCGAGCTGATCAGTTCTTGGCCCTCTTTTTGACAGCTCAGTGTGCCAGCCAGTCCTGCGTGTGGATTGTGAAGGGGGCACGGGGGGAAAGGAAAAGGACAAAGAAAAAAAAGCTGGGCCGCGAGGTCCCGCCAAGCCATCCCAAGCATCCTCCCGAATGGCAGGCTGCACGTTCCTGGGCGCCAAGAAATCGCCAACACCAACAAATCCCAACGGGCGCCACTCTCTTGCAATAATTTTGGAATATTGGAGATTGAGATCACGAACCTCAAGGATGACGGGGCCTGACTGCGAAACTCGGTTCTCCACCGAAATGGCGGGATTCGAATTCCAGGAACGGCGAGCAGACATGGAGACGCCGGCCGCGGAAGGGCGCATGTGCGCGATATGGCCAGCGGGCAGATGGTCTCCCCGGGGATTCGTCATCGTCCACATCTCGTTTTCGCCATTGTTGACGGGTGGGAAATTTGTCGACGCCCGTTGTTGATGCAGGTTTGCCTGACTTTCTCCCTTCACCGCTGCACTCACACATCTTGTTCTCGTGACGGTCGATCACAGCCGCAAAGAAGCAAGCTTGCCGCAGGGTTTCTATCACAGCAAACCGTGGCTGTATATCCAGTGTCGAGATGTGTGTGTCAATAATCTCCACAGCCCCCGAATGAAATCATTTCGTCTAGTTCATGCATCTCTTCGCCACGGCGGCATGGCTCGCTCATCTCGCCGGAGTCTCTCCCTCCGGCGCACCGCGCGGCTTCGGTTTCTCCGCATCGGTGTCGGTCATCGTCCACGAGGTCTCCTGACCGCCCGCGGCCGATGTGTCGTCTGCAGCAGCACCACCGCCCGGCACGTCGATGAACTGAGACTGGCGAGCGTCCTCCTCGATCTGTGCGCGCTCCTCCATCGTCAGGTCGCTCTTGGCCTGCCCGATCTGGACGAACGCGTACAGCGCCAGCGCGACGCCAGCGACGCCGACGGCCAGCCAGAAGGCCGTCTTGTAGCTCTGCTTCGTGCCCAGGTGGCTCGTCTGGCCGACGGCGACGTCGCCGATGCCGAGGAAGAAGGAGATGCCCAGGAACAGCAGGCTGTTGATGAGTGCCCCCGCCGTGCCCTGCCTGTACGCGGGCAGGTTCGTCGTGATGAAGACGTTGCTGACGGTGTAGGTGATGTCGATGCCGATGGTCCCGCAGATCATGGACGGGAACACGTAGGCCCAGTAGTTGGGGTTGTCCGGCATGATGGCGAAGAGCAGCACGCTCAGCAGGTTGCCCGTGCCCGAGATGGCGAGCAGCACGCGGCCCGGCAGGAGGTGCAGCGTGAAGCCGCCGACGGTGCCGATGACGAGGCCGCCGACGATCATGGGGATGTACCACACGGCGGTCAGGAGGGGCGACATGTGGAGGACGGTCTCGATGTAGAAGCTGGAGTAGAAGAGGAAGAGGCCGAAGGTGCCGTACGCGAAGAAGAGGGCAAAGGCCAACGTCTTCATGGACTTGGGGGCGAACAGGTCGGCGGGGAGGAGCGGGTTCGACGCCACCTTGGCCTCGACGTACCATGCTCCGACGAGGAAGGCCACTCCCAGGACCAAGGTGACGATGATTTGGGGGCTCGCCCATCCCTGAGGCGCGTGCGAGCTGTCCGTGATTGCGTACACCACCAACAATAAGCCAGGCACGATGGTCGCAACACCCCACCAGTCCATCTTGATCTCCTGACGCTTCTCACGCAGGTCGTTGGGGATAGTCAGAAACGACACGGCGCTGATGATGCCGAGCACGATGCTACCGAGCCAGAAGTACGCACGCCAGTTGAGAAATTGGCCCGCGATGCCGCCCATGAGGATACCGAAGAAGAAACCCATGGGAGCGAAGGCGCCGTACAGCGCAAAGACAAGGTTTTTGCGCGGGCCGGGACGGTAGATCTTGCCAAGAAGCATGATGCCGGCCGGCAGGTACGCGGCGGAGCCGAGGCCCTGGAGGGCTCGGCAGCAGATCAACATCAGGTAGTTGTTGCTGAAGGCGGCGATGAGGCACCACACGAAGAACCAGGCCAGGCCGATGTTGAAGACGAAGTATCCGCCGTACATGTCACCCAGCCTGCCGAGTGGCAGCAGGAAGGCGCCGGTGACGAGCGAAAAGACGCTCGAGGGCCACGTCTGCGAGGCGGCCGGGATGTTGAGCTCCTTGGCGAGTGGAGGCAAGATGATGTGGAAACCACTGACAAAGTACTCCTACGGCGGGAACGTCAGATCTAGATCTAGATCTAGCCCGAGCGGGCGTGATTGGAAGCACTGTAACTGGAAGATAACTTACCGCCATCAACATGGATCCCAGAAGGGAGAAGCAGAAGCCGATTTCGGACCATTGGGACTTGAAGACGGCCGGGCGCTGTCGGCCGAGAAGCTCGACGTCGAATGAGGTTGCGCTTCTGCGGTCGCCGGGGCCGGTGGCATCCCGCTCGGTATCGTCGTGCCGGGACATCGGTACGTTTACACCGGAAGAGGGGGTTCGTCTGTTCGGCTATGCAGTTGCGGGTATGTGTATGTCGTCTAATCTGAGGTCGTGACGTGACTGCAAGTGCAATGGTGAATGATGATATGATTAGGCTAGGTGATGTATGTATACAGTTTTCTTGACAGCATGAAAAGAGTCAAAGTCGGATCCATTACAAGAAGAGCACAACCCAATACGGGACCATGCAATGGCTAAATATTGGGCAGGCTGGCGGCAGGCCATCGAGGTCCCGAGTCACAGACGCAAAGAATTTCCAATCGGTCGCCATTGATGTGGAGAACAAAGGGGATTCGCGACCAACGGGCCACGGGCTGGAACCCGCCCCAACACACGGGCCGGATGGGGACTGGGGGCGACGGGATCCTAGGCCACCAACAAAGCGGTCTCCGGAGACTGCGAGACTGCGTGTAGTGCCATAGTAGTGTAGAGCCTCGCAAGGCAAGGCGGTGGCTGCTGCTGCTGCTGCTGCTGCTACTTGCTTGCTGCTGGGTGGGCATGGTTTGCGCCTTGGCTTCCGTTCTGGGCGAAGGGCGTCATCTGTCAACCGGCACGTGTAAGAGAGTTCAGACATGTTTGCTTAGAAACATGGGCAGACGGGATAGCCCAGTGTTGTGTGGAATCCGTGACGATGGAGTGGTAATCGAGGACACACGGATATGCTTACGCGATGAGAGCCAGTTTATCGCATATTTTGCCTCCTTTGGGCGTCATGTTGCCGATATCACAGCCTTGATGACACAACTGGAGAGATCCGAGGGATCTGGCTGTGACGCCAGGGTCTTTTTTCTGTTCCTCGGTGGACGTTGGAGAGTGCTCCTTCGCTTTGGAAACATCCGATGGAATCAATTCCCACAAGGAAGAATGCGCCTCCTTGATTGGCTATTGGCTGTACTGGTGGGGCTGCTCAAATGCTGAACTGGGCCTAGCTTCAAGAATCCCAGAATCTGATTCGCTAGAAAGAGAGTGTCAAGAGGAAAGAAAAACGTGACTGCGACGAATCATTTGAACCCAAGACTTGAACCGTGCGTCATCCTGCTCAACCTTCGAGAAGAAACAGTGGGGCGGACATGCACGTCGTGCTGCTTGACTTCCATTCTGGGTCTAGCGCATCTACCACTCGGCCGGGGCCAGCAGGACGTGCCCCGCGCTCTTTTCCGCCGGTGCGGTGTCATCGGCCGCCGACCCAAGCGTCTGCCCGTCACTCTGTCGAACCGCCATCCAACTGCACCGTACCTTCATCCCGTTTTCCAACGATTCCACATACCGACCGCACTTGCGCCCTGCGAGTGACGCGAAACCCTTCTGCCCAATCTAATCAGATCCAAGTCGTCTCATATCTCTTCTGACAACGGAATCCATATTCCCACACCTTGGCTCCCTAAGGTACCTTAGTCTGAGCCTGCCACCCCGGATCCCGATTACCAATCTTGGATTTCGCCTCAAATCTGTCATGCATGTCTTGATGCTTCTTTTCTCAATCGAGGCAGTATCTGCGCCAACACAACCACTACCTGGTCATCCCAACGTCTGCCCATAGCTTCCTTCCCATCTCGTTGCTTCACACTGCCTCGCAGCGTCCTCGTCACTGGCCCTGCCGCCCTTGTTACGTTATCATTACCACCACAGTACCAATCTACAAACATCTTGATATCTCGCCCATAGGCTGTGCAGCAGGTCGCAGGAAAGAGGGAACCTGCAGCTTGGGACGCCCGCACGCACGCGCGCGCCCCCGCTCCTAGACAAGACACACACACACGCACAAAGGACAAACGCGCACCTTGATAGCCCGCGCGTGCTGTCTGTCTGCCGGCTGCAATGGCCCGCATCGACATGCTGAATGCCCCGACGAAACCATGTCACAACTGCCGCCGCCGCCGTCTCCGCTGTGACCGCTCATACCCCCACTGCCACAAGTGCACCGCGGCCGGCCAGGAGTGTCTGGGCTACGGCAAGCTCTTCCGCTGGACAGAGGGCGTCGCGAGCCGCGGGAAGCTCGCCGGCAAGGCCACAATCACCTTCTCCTCCGCCCCGGAGCCCTCGTCTCACTCGTCATCCCTCCAACTCGCTCATCCCGCAGCCTCATTCTCCTCCGGGACCCAACATCAAGACTCCCCGCCGGCGGCATCCTCGTCCGGCGAAGCAGAGCCCAGCAGCGCCCTCGTCGTTTCCGCCGGCGCCGTCCGCCCCGGGACCCAGTCGGCCCCATGGACCCTCGTCGACCCTCTCTTCCAGGATGTGGAGCATCACTACCGCCACTACCTCTCTTATTGTACATCTCACACACCCCATCTCCTCCATCTTCCCCCCCGCGCGGAACCAACCTCTCGGTAGGACGCGTCCGAATAGAGTAGGCAAGCTAACCAGACCTCGGCCTAGTCACAACCCGCGTCTGCAGGGATCTCGTCTCCTGGGACGTCCCGGATCGTAACCCCTTCCGCTCCCTCGTCCCGCTGACGAGAGCACACCCCCTGCTGCAGCACATCATCGTCGCCGCGTCGGCCGCCCACATGTCTAACCTCTCCCGCGCCGTCTCCTCGGATCCGGTAGCCGACCTCAACGCCCGCCAGGCCCTGAACGACGCCCTCATCGCCAAGCACAAGGCCCTGCGTCTGCTGTCGTCTGCCATCCAGAGTATCGGCAGTAGTGGAGGCGTCGGCGGCGACGTCGTGCTTGCGGCTGTGCTGTTCTTCGTCAACGTCGAGTTGATCGAGAGCGGGCAGTCGGGCTGGAAGCCCCATCTCGAGGGCGCCGGCCGCATCATGGCGTTCCTGCCGCCCGTGGGCTCGGCTGATGAGGCTTTGAGGGATTATGTCATGTCTGATTGCTTCATGTGAGTTTCTCATGTCAATGATGTCGTGTGATGCGATGCGTGTCCGATCTCGGGTAATGAATTCTCTGAGCTAATCCTTTCCCAACAAAGATATTACATATTGGCTTCGGCGTTCAATACCTCTCCGCCTACCGCCGCCAAGTCATATTACCAATCTGTGGAGGCGTCTTCTATCCTAGGAAGGGCCGCCGCCAATAGTTATCTGTGTTGCCCGCCTGACATTTTGCAGATTCTCCTGGATGCCTCCCAACTATCGACAACAGACGCAGATGAACTGGACTCTACTGCGCAGGCTGGCGCGCAGCTACTAGAAAAAGCTTTGGCCTTCGACATCGAAAACTGGGCATACGAGCAGCGAAACATTTCCTACTTCCAGCAGATCCCAGTCGAGAGCCGCATACACGCTGGTTCGGCGCATCGCATCGCCGCCAGCCTGTACATCTTGCATAGCGTCCCGGCGATATCAAAGCTCGTGTCAGTCAGCCGCGAGGAGCTGGATTCGGAGCTCTTCTACCATCTTTCCTCCATATCCGACGAAGACCCTAACTTCAAGGCGACTTGTTGGCCTACATTCATTGCCGGCGCCGGCGCATCCAACCCTGACAGACGAGCATGGGCCCTTTATCGGCTCAAAAGGCTCATGATTGCGACGCCGTGGGGTTTCATCACGACTGCCATGGACACGTTGCAGACCATCTGGAGCTTGGAAGAGTCCCTCGACCCCAGTACGCAGACAGAACGGAGCTGGGTGCAGAAGCTCAAGTCTTCTGACCTCAACTTCCTCATTGTGTGAACAGGGCAGAGGCGAGCGCATCACAGCCGGGGGCTGGTTGCGACGGCAAACTGGCCGCCGGCATCAATGAAATTGAGCTTTTTCTCTCCTAGCTGCTTACTACGGACCAGCGTTGGCGTCTCCACGGTGTCGGTCGTGGCAAGACCCGTGTTGTGGCTCGCTGAGAATCCCCAAGCATGCATTTCACCCTCTTTAGAAATGGTGTAGCAGTTATCGATACCTGCTGCAACGAACACAACCTTGAGGTCTGCCCAGCCGAGGTTAGTCCTGTCGGCGTTGTCACTGGATAGGGGATACTTACCGGGAACGACAGCTGGAACGTTCAGCACCCGAGGGCGGTTCCTCGAATCAAAAATGATGTTGTCTTTGGGCAGCGTCTTGAGCGGCAGCCCCATCTGGCCGTCATCGGCTCGTCCCCATACCAGCACTTCGTCTTCCTCGGTGCACGCAACAGTGTGGTGCAGCCCACATCCGATGTGACGGATCTTGTATCCTTCGAGGCTCTTGATGACTGTTGGCGAGATGACAGTCGTGAATCCGGTATCCTCCCGCGTCGAGATTCCACACTGGCCAAAGTTGTTCAATCCGAAAGCCCAGACCTTGCCGGTCGTGTCGATGGCGAAGCTGTGATGCGACCCGGCAAAGATCCTGGCCGTCTTGTTCTTAGGAAGACCGACACGCTGGGGGACGAGGGTTTCGAAGCGTCGGCGCGCCAAGATACGTCTTCCCAGCTCATTCTGCTCCCCAGATCCCCATGCGAAGACATTTCCGTTATTGGTGAGGGCCAGGATGTGGTCCGATCCGCCCGCGAGCTCTCTGATGTTCGTGAGCCCTGGGATCAACACCGGCAATCGCTCCGTCGTCTTGGGTGGCTTCTCATGGAGAAAGCCAAAGTTGCCGTCTCCGCCCTGCGCGTGGTCAACATGAAGTACTCAAAAACGGTGGGCTGCAACTTACAGCAAAGCTTCCCCATCCATACACCTTACCCGCAGCCGTCAGCGCAAATCCAGCGCTATTCGTCGCTGCAACTTGCACGACATCAATCTCGTCTTCAAAGTCCACAGCTGCAGGTGTACTCTCGAATGGGTCCAGGACATCTTCCTCATCCTCTTCGGCCTCTGCTTCGGACTTGGATGAAGGTGGCTTCACGCGTCCCAGGGCACCGTCATCGTTGACGCCCCAGGTCAACACCTTGCCGTCGTGGGTGAGCGCGACACAGTGCATGCCGCCGACGGCAACTTGCACCACCCCCACGGAGTCGGCATCGAGCAGGCGATTGAGGCGTGGGCGGGGAGCTCGTGTATGCCGGGGTCCAAGACCCAGCTCTGAGTTTTCGCCGCTTCCGATGACGAATACGTCGAGTTTCGTCGTAGGTCTCGATGTCGAAGATGGTCCGGGGCTCAGCTGCGTGGGTTTAGCTGGGGGTTGGTCCCGTTTGGCACCTGCCGTTTGGGCCTAAATCGGTGTAAGTCAGTGTCGATACCCAAAAGAAGGGCAAGGACTGGCAGGCGGCACTTACCTTGGTACGAGACGGCAAAGAAACCTCCATTCTAGTTTCTTTTCTTGCTTGAACTTTTGGAGAGAATATTAGCGTCGAAAGAATTTAACAATTTGTATGTCAATGACAATCTTTCACCACCAACGCTGAGCACCGTGCCAATTTGTATGGCTACCAGAGACGATATGGAAGGAAGCTCAGACCACAGCCCTCGGACTTGCTTACCTCAACTACGATTAGTCACCATACATTTTACTGGCGCCAAAGCAGCTGCTGCCTGGTAGTGCCTAGTGATGCCTGCACAAATTGACCAATGAGCACGCCATGTCCCCTTCTTCACGATGCAGATGACTAATGCGTGGAAGGAAGATGCAGGCAAGCAGCACGTCTGACACCTTGCTAAAGCAGATTTCCAGAATTCTATTGAATCCTACAAGACACATCCTATGGATGCTAGAAACAACCTAGGTTGACAACTCACTCCGCGATATGGCAAGCGCCAAGGGTGCTGCTCGAACTCTCGAAAGAGTCCTTCACAGTCCGGATGCTTGAGAACCTGAGAAGAACGTTGACCGAGTTCGCCTTGTCGTTTGTCCCGCTGCTTCTTGCGCCCCCAAACGGATGCGCCCCGATGACTGCCCCGGTGCACTTGTCATTGATGCAGAACATACCCACCGAGTCCCTCAACCTCTCATTCGCAATCTTGATGGCCTCTCTGTCGCGCGAGAAGAATGATCCCGCCAGGCCGTAGTCGCTCGTGGAGTCAATGAGCTCGCACACATCCTCGAGGCTGTTCGGCAGCGTGTCATCGTAAGTTAGCACAGCAAACAACGGCCCGAAGAGCTCTCTCGTAAGCAAATCAGACGCGGCGGTCTTGTCGTTCTGGTTGGCCTCCAGGATAGCCGGTTGGATGAAGAGGCCTTTGCTATCGTCCTGCTTACCCCCAAAGAGGAGCCGGTGACCATCTTTCTGGGCCTTCTCCAAGAACTCGCCGAATCGCTTGAAAGCTGCCTCGGAGACTATCGGCCCAAGTGGGTGATGGAGTTGCTTGACGTCGTCGCCGTGCGTCATCTTGGCCGCCTCTCTGAGCAACGCCGCCTTGAGATCGCCCCGCTCCCACATCGACTTGGGAACATACAGACGCGACAGCGCACTGCACTTTTGTCCTTGGAACTCAAAGGCGGAGCGAACTGCCGCGGAAGCAATCCAGTCGACGTCTTCGCGACATGAGTTGTGGACCAGATGGAAGTTCTTGCCGCCGCTCTCGCCCACGATCCGCGGAAATGTCTTGTAGACGTGTGCGTTTGTCCCGATCTGCGCGAACAAGCCCTTCAAAACCGCCGAGGAGCCCGTGTAATGCAGGCCGGCGAAATGGGGGCTGACCAGAGCGGGTTCGACGACGACTTCAGGGTCTGCCGTGGGAAGGAACTGGACCACCCCCTTGGGCAGCCCGGCCTCCTCCATGACCTGGTACAGAATGTAGTTGGACAGCACAGCCATGGGCGACGGCTTCCAAAGCACGACGTTGCCGAGAATGGCCGGGGTGAAGGCGATGTGCGCCCCCAGCGCGGTGAAGTTGAACGGCGAGACCGCGAGCACGAAACCCTCCAGCGGCCGGTAGTCGAGGCTGTTGTACGCCGAGTCCGACTGTTTGAGCGGCTGCTGCTGGTAGAGCTGGTGGCAGTAGTAGACGTGGAAGTTGAGGGTGTCGACGACTTCGGTGACGCAGTCGCCTTCCGCCTGCCCGCACGTCTTGCCCTGGCCGAGCATGGTGGCCGCCATGAGCTTCCATCTGTACTTGGTCTCGACGAGCCTCGCGGCGCGTTTGTAGATGGCGGCGCGGTCGCTGAAGGGCATGTTGGCCCATTTGCGACGCGCTTCGAGGGCGCCGGGGATGGCTCTCTGAGTGATCGTCTCCCGATCGACTTCGTGATACTCCGCTAGCGGGGCGCCATGGTGGTTCCAGGGGTTTTTCTGGGCGCTTTTCCGGCCGGTATACAGGCGTTCACCGTTGATGATGCTAGGGATTTCAAAGGTCGTGTTTTCGGCCTCGGCCAGGGCGGCTTTCAGAAGCTTGCGCTCCTCCGAACCGAGGGCATAGGAGAACTTTGAAATCAGCTGTCAGTGGTGTAGAGTCGCTGATATGATGGTTGAGACTCACCCCGTCGGCGTTGGCCGGCTCTGGATACCGTGAAAGTGACATAGTGATACAATAGAATGAAGTTGTAGGAATGCGTCGAACAGCCTTGAAAGTCTACAGTGGCAGCTCATCAAGCTTCCAACTTGGAAAGCCTTAATACCGTCAGCTTGTGAATCCATGCTCGGGCCGGCTCAGAGTCGGGAAAATTCGCAGAGATCGGCACCCCTCAGCATCGGAGAGACAGCGCCGACGATGCACCGGCCGACTCCGTAAAGAACTTTGTTGAAGCTCGGCTCGAAAGTGAATAAATCGATACTTGGGCTGTTTTTATGGTTTTCAACGCGTTACGGCCCGAGAATGTCAGTGGTGAGGGATGTCGACAGACAGCCAGTTTCTCTCCGCCGCCGACTGGGACACAAGCTTCCGCATCACATTCCAGGTTGCGATCAAGAGAGCATTAAGCCATACGATATGTTCATAATCCGGTAAATTAGGATGCATTGGAACGATCTGGCGCCCTAATGCCACTTTAGATCGATGAAGAAGACGGAGGCAGCGCTTGAAATGTTGGCACAATGACATCTTGATTAAACTCTATGCTAACCGAATCCACCAATGGATGTGATGTACTGTCCTACAATTTGATAATTTTGAGTGAATACTCATAAGTGACGGCGTCTAGACGCAACGAGCGCCATCAACGAGAATCTCTACGCCACTAATGATCGAGCTGGCCGGCTCAGCAAGGAAGAGAGCCACATTGGCCACGTCGGAGGGCTCCACGAGGCGCCCGATCGGGATCGCCTCACACTTTGCCTTGATGATCTCCGCCGGCACAGGGCCGTCCGCGATTCCCGCGAACTTGTTGAGGAGAGGCGTGTTGCCCGAGGTCGGGCAGATGGTGTTGAACCGGAGCTGGTCCCGGGCGAACTCCAGCGCCATGGACTTGGTCGCCGAGGACACGCCGGCCTTGGTGGCGTTGTACCACGTCTGCAAGGCGCCGGGGCGGATCGCGTTCTCGCTGGAGATGACGATGGTCGAGCCGGGGCCGTTCTTCTTCATCTCGGGGATGAGGATCTTGGAGGCGAGGAAGATGCTCTTGACGTTGACCTCGAAGGCGCGGTTGAACTCTTCGAGGGTCACATCGATGGATGACTTGTTGGGGTAGGACCAGCCAGCGTTGTGGACAACGATAGAGGGCGCCTTGCCGAAGCGTTGAATTGAGGTTTCGAGCTGGGATGATTCTCGTCAACATCGACCAGACGCAGCCGTGATTATGGAAATCGACTTACTGCCTTTTTCCAGCTTGCTTCTTCGGCTACGTTGGCCTTGATCTGATAAGCCTGACTCTCAGAGTACCCAACAACCGGACCGTCAGTGGCTTGCAAGTCCAGTCCCAGAACTTGCGCACCCTCCTTGACAAAGGTCTCAAGGATCCCTCTCCCGAAGCCCTGGGTAGAGCCGGAGACGAGCGCAATCTTTCCTGCCAAACGACCAGTCATGTTGAATTTCGAGTTAGATAGAGAATACTGTGAAGAGATTTGGTCGAACGTCTTTTTTCCAAAATAGCATCATTGCTCAAAGGTAACCGTCGAATGGGTGGTTTTAGATATCCTTCTTGAAGGATAGCGACCCCCCGGCCCGAGCTCTATGCGGGGGCGGGGTCTACCGGTGATGCGATCCCGGGGTCGGGTTCGACCCCCCGATTGCTCGCATGACTACCTGCCACCCCTCAGTCCCTCCGTCGGCCGGGCCGGCGCAGTCATACCACACCGTACTCATCTCATAGCAACCTCTCCATCTCATCAGCAGAACAGAATGGCCCCATCAACCGCGACCCCGTCCGATTTACACCGCGCTCCCGTGTAAGTGCCGCCGCCATCATCCGGCTCAAAGCAGTGGAACTAACACAATCTGCAGCGCATGTCTCAAGTGCCGCGCAGCCAAGGTCCGATGCCTGATATCCCGACGGCCGGACCGATGCGATCGCTGCATATCCAACAGCAGCGACTGTGTCTTCACCCAGCCGAAGAGAGCGAGAGTCAGAGCCCGGCCATATCCCCAGCCCCGACAGCGCGAGTCTTCTCCACAATCACGCGTATTCGTATCTCCGCAAGACGAGGCCCGAGAGGAAGTCATCCAGCCCACGCCGTCCTCGCATGCGTCACCGGCCCCTCCGACGCCGGTCAGCCACGACGCCCCTCATCTTGATGTCGGGCCTCAGCCACCGATTACCGCGGAGATACGCGCGAGGATCATTGCGACGCTGGCGACTCTCAGAGGGAAAAGAGGCGCGCCTTTCAGCTTCATCACGTCGGGTGATAGGCCCCCTTTCGGTGCAAATCATGATGCTGGAGAATCTAGTCGGCGGAACTCCCAGGGACAAGCCAGCCAGACATCTCAGCCCTCGTTGAAGCTTTCATGGCTTCTCACTCCGCCAAAAGCACCTGGGCCTGGGCAGACGAATATCGCCCTGGCTGGTCCTCCGGTGAAGATGCCCAGCTACTCGTCGTCCATGAGTCTCGGACAAACTATCACGGACCCAATAGATAACGGCATCTTGAGTGAGCCGGCATCTATAGCACTATTCGAACATTTCATGATCGAGATGAATGCGAAATGGGAATACGTCTTGGACCCCCACTTTGACACGCACAATGATGTTAGACGAAGAAGCCGTCTACTATTTGCCACAGTCCTGTTCTGCTCCTCCAAGTTTGCCAACTATGAAGACGAGAAGCTGTCCCTCAAGACGGACCCGTTTCTCCAGGCTCGATTGTGCAGCTTAGCCCGCAACCTGGCTGTCCGAACCTTTGCCGAGGGAGACAGATCTGTCGAGACCCTGCAGGCATTCTACCTACTCGTCTGCTGGAAAGATGAAGACGACGACATTTCCTATCTTCACAGCGGCTACGCGTTTCAAATCCTTCATGATCTGGACTTGGAGCAGAGCAATGGGAGTTCCCAGCAAATCGCAAGGTGCAGGCGGGCTTGGCTTGCCCTGTTCCGACAGGATAAACAGCAAAGCATGTTCTTCATGAGGAGAGCCTCGCTGTATCTCGGGGATGAGGAAAACTCTCCCCGTCTTCTTGATCTACAGACCTGGTTGAAGATGCCACATTCCCTGCCGCTTGATTTCGTCGCTTGCTGCAGCGCTGATCTGAGACGCATCCAATCCAAGATTCGCGTCATGATTCCAAAGGCATCTTCGACCATGCTCCCTTGTCTCTCAGACCTCTTGGATTCTGAACTTAACAGGTGGAAGTCGACTTGGCAAGTCCATTTTGATGGAAAAGGCAGGTTGCACCAGAACGATGATCTGTCGCTCGATCAAAGACTGCTTTACTCTGGACAGGCCCACCTCTCTGCGCTTGTCGGGGTTTGGGAACAGAGCGTGAGGCTCAATATTTCGTCGTCAATCCTGAGACAGGCACTCATGGCTTCGGTAAACAAAGATTCTCGGTCCTCTGAACTGGCCGCTGCACCAGCATCGAGCCTTGGCTTCCCTGCCATGCTTTCACCAGACACGCCTGGTCTGGCGAGCAGTGTTTACGGCGCCTTGGGAACACTGCGTCAACTCCTAAAGTTCCCGACAGACGACCTTCGTCGAGCACCAGATGCGTTGACCCTTCTTGCACCGAACGCAGCCCTCTTCTTATGTGTGCTGTTGTGCCTGCCATGCGACGGGATTCTCGGCCCATCTTTCCAAAGAACCGCTATTGGCCTTATAAAAGAGATTACTCGGTATGTCAAGGACATGGTAAGATCGCCGCAGGACATGGTGAATCTACATGCAGCGTACCTGGAGTCACTAGCAAATATGTTGCAGCCAATGACTCCACAGCGTTCACCAACTCTAGAGGACCACATGGGGTCAGAAGTTCAGCATCTGGGCCTTGACGGAGATCAGATTCTCCTTGAAGAGACGGAGCTTCAGGCAGCTCAAGTCCTAGCTGGTGGAATGGATGCTTTTAACCACAACGCGGATATCAACAACGCCTTACTTGGGTTTACTGGTGAGCCGGAGCAAGCATTGAACATGCAAAGCTTCGCCAACTTGATGGACACGAGTTTCTTTTGGGATGCACCTCCCATGGCGGCCGAAAGGAACTGAGACTGAAGAAGCAGCGTGTGATTGATAGCAAAACTTTGAAGATAATTGCAAAATTGTGACATTCTTCTATACACGAATCTCAAATGGAGTTATCCCCGCAGGAGAAAACACCTCCGATGAGACCATCGTCGTACGACTGCTTGATGCTAAGGATTGTCGAGTAAGTACCTCCGATAATGATGAAAGCTCCGGAAAGAATCATGAAAAGTCCCACAGCTACCATCGCGGTATCTTTCCAGTTCCCCTTCTTACATGCAGCCATGGCCTCCAAAAACCAGTGCTGCTCCTGAGATGCAGCACTCTGTTCATGTCTCAATGTGGCCGCTGTGCCTGTCACCTTGACCGGCTTCCGTGCGACGTAGAATAACAGCATAAATCCAGGAACAACATTCGTAAAGATTGGGTTGACCAGCGCTCCGACCAGACTCAAGAAGTCGCTGAAGAAAGGTACCACGCCAACAATGACAAACCCGAATATGACAGTTACCAACATTGATCCTACCCATACGACCCAATGCTTGACAGTGTTGGCCTGCAGGTGTCTGGTACCTCTCAAGAACCTGACGAAGCAATACTTTGCGGCAATATGACTGTACAAGACCGCAGTCACAAGCAGCCCCGGCAGCGCGATCCCGTAGGACACCTTTTTGATGAGGGGACCAGCTGATCCCAGCGCCGGGCTTGCGAGATACTGCCCGACTTTGGCATACACAATGGTTGCGATCGCAATGCATGTGGCCACGATGAAAGCCTGGCCGCAAATGAGTGCCCGCGTAAACTTTTCTGGGTGCTTCATCTCCGCCGAAATTGAGAAGAACGTTGCCGAGGCGCCCACCGCAAACAACTGGTTGGAGATTGCCGTCATCGCTTCAGGAAAGGTCGTCTTCGGAAACGCGCGGACGTCTAGATCGACAGGACCGCTTGCTGGGCCGGCAGCTGGACGACTCTGGGTGAGGCAGGCTATGGCTGTCGTCCAGATGGCGATGAAGATGACCGCGACTCCGACCCAACTGATCCAGGCCACTTTCTGAAGACCTCGAAACCCGGTACCGATCAGAAAGGCCGCAACGGAGGTGACGCCAACGAAGACTGTCGTACAAGCTCCGTGGTCGGATAGGGCGTTGAACGCGACTGATGTAGTGAGCAAACCTGCTCCCGCCGTCATGGCGAGGTAGAGGTAGTAGATGAATCCCACTGCTTCCTTAGCCCCTTTGCCGAAGAGAAGCTCGCTGGCATCCGCTATGCTGTGCATATGTGGATAATACTGCCTTGCGTTGCCGCATAGGTAGCCGGCGATGGTTGAAATCATAGACAAGACAAGAAAGCAAAGAATGCCGGGAAAGAATCCGAGAACGTGGAAGGTTCGGGGGAGGCTGAGAGCTCCGAGACCGATCTGGAATTTCGCGACGAGGACAGCCGCAGCCTGCCAGGACACGCCTCGAAAGTTGACCTCGCCATTTTCGTTACTGAAGACGTCTTCAAAGAGCTGTCCGTTTGCTTGCGATTCGACGGTACTCAAGTCTTGGCCCTCTTTCGTGGTGCTTCCGCTGACGTCGAGAGCTTTCATGATGATGCTATCAAATGGTGACTGTTTGAACGAATTCTGCTAGAACATGGAGGATTTAAACTGTTATGATTCTCCTGTTGGCATCCTTTTGTAGATCTGTGAGGACTTGTCTGAATGTAGTGCTGTAATGAGACAAAACTCGGACCGACAGCCCCTGTTCCCGGGTCAGGAACGTTGAAGATAGCAAAACAAACCAAACTAGCATTACTACAGATAACAAAGAACCCATCTTAGATGCGTCAGGGGCTGCGCGTCGATGAATGGTGTGGTGGCTTATCATTCTTGCTACAGCAAGACGCATCCTCAATAAGACCTGTAATCAACGTTTTCTACAGATAAGAGAGGCTGATACTTTTTACGTCTCTGCCATATGAACCTCTTACCTAACAGAAACCATACTTAAATTGTTTACATGCTGGACTCCGGGGATAGTGGAGATGGGGGCATGGGGAAGAAACATGAACGATCGCTTTCCCCGTGGGGTTTTTGATTGCTCGCCCGGTTTCTGAACAGGTCTTCAAGCCTTCGGATTATCTAATTTTAACAAAGTACTTTGAGAAACTCTTATCTAGGACCGAGAGGAACTCATTGTCCATGAAATGAGGAGATGACGTTGGGGTAGTCTCCGCCGGGCCGAGATGGCTTGCAGCCAAATCCTCGGGCCGGTAACCTGATTGTATCAAAACTAGCAACCAATGGAGGTTAGAGATGCTCTATGTCCTTGGAGTGAAAATTATCGTTTCATTTGTTCCTTAGAACGCCTTCACCGCAAGCAAAAGTAACTCATACCTGAAAACCCGGCGTCATGGGAAACGGCACTCCACTCACGATTGCGGTTATTGGTTGCGGTCAGTTTTCTCACACCCCTTTGCGCGCGACTTGACACCAGTTATTGACACGCATAGCTACAGGCACCCTTGGGACGGCAATTACAAATGGCATACTTGATCCTTTGGACAAGCAGGGCATGACCGTGAACCGTGTCATTGCCACAGTTGGCACCGAAGCCTCCAAACGCCGCGTCGAGGATGAGCTGCCTGATTCCTCGGGGCGGCTGAAGGTACTTCTACAAAGGGACAATGAAGCTGCCATGCGGGACGCAGACGTGGTGATCATAGCTACAAAGCCCGTCAAGAGAGGCGAGGTTTTCGCAGCTCAGGGTGTCAAGGAAGCTCTTCGTGGCAAACTGGTCATTAGCATCATGGCTGGAATCTCCACCAAAGAGCTCGCCCGTCTGGCAGTCGGAGAGGGTGTACCATCCGATGGTCAAGCGCCCTTTCAGGCCGTCCGGGTGATGCCCAATATGGCCGCCAAGATTCGTGAGGCCTTGAGCCTGTGTACGGCAGACTTCAACACGCTTACGGACGGCAACAAGGAGATCGCAACGTGGATCTTCAACCAAGTCGGTCAAAGCCGCTTCATACCTGAAAGCTCATTTGATATCTCTGCCGTTCTTGTCGGATGCGCTGGGTCGCTTCTGCTTTTGGCTGTCGATGGCCTCCTGGATGCGGCTGTTGCGGAAGGGGTGAAGCGGCCAGAGGCCCAGGATATGGCTTTCACCAGCGCGATTGGTATGATGAAGTTGGTGCCGGCTGGAAATCATCCGAGCGTATTGCGGGAGAAGATTGCATCCCCCGGAGGTTGTTCGATTAGGGCATTGTTGGAGCTGGAGAGGTTGGGGGTCAGGTCAGCCTACACAAGCGCCATCATGGCAGCGGCGGCTCGTTCCAGGGAGATGTCCAACTCTTAGCTTATCGAGTAATTTATTCGTCAATATCCCTATTCTGACATCCCGCGTGTTCCTTATATACTATCATCTCCTTCAAAGTTCCAGGTTGACAGGTTCATCTCGCGTTTTCGCATCTTCCTTCGGCTGAGGGAACTCTTCAATGACCCACGGGTCCCCAAAAATCGTGATGACGTTTGGTGCCTGGTCATCGATATCCAGAAACAGAGAGTAGAGCCCTTCATACAGCACCCGGTTTCCCGATTCGTCGACTCGGACAAATTGCTCCATCTTGATGATAACATCCTCCTCCCTCACTTCGCCAGGCTTGATATCCCTCAGGCGCGTATACCCGACAAGAGTCTTCTGAGGCCATGGCTTTGGACCAGCCTCCGACCGCAGGAAGATGAGCGCCACGTAGTCTGAAATCACATTTCCCTCGTTCTTGACGGAGACGGTCACGGTGGCCAAACGTCTGTCAAGGCCACGTTGCCAGGAGGGACTTCCGGAAGCGGTATCATCGTCCGCTTCTGCGACCAATTGAGCGATATCGATCTCATGGACGTTCGACGCTGGATTCATATCCACACTGAACTTTGTGTAGTGCAAACCAAACCCGTAAGGAACTGGTGTTTCTCCAGTGTACCACCTGTAAGTGCGGCCGAGACCAGAGTTGCCAGGCCCAGGTCTGAGGTTCATATCGGTGGCTGGAACAGCATCGTTGTATGATGCCGGGTACTGCGTAACGGAGAGACGGCCAGCTGGGGCCGCGCGTCCAAAGACAATATCTAGGATCGCCGTTCCGCCTGATTGACCAGGGTACCCGCCCCAGAGGATCGCGTTCACGGAGTCGTTCGCAAGAAGTTCTGTGTCGTCAACCTGCCCGCCTCCAAACTGAAGAACAACTAGTGGCTTGCCCACTTCCGAGAGAGCACGAATGAGCTTAAGTTGAGGCTCAGGCCACGCCAGAGTCTGTCGGTCGAGAGTCTCTTGCTCCAAGGTGTTATCTACGCCGCCCATGAAAATGACGACATCCGCGGCTTGAGCTGCCTTGATAGCTTGCGCGAATGATGAGTCAGATTTATTCATCCTCGACCCGAGGAAGTAAGTGAAGTCCAGTCCAAGGTCCTTCGCAGCCTTTCGTGGAGAGATGAGGTACGGAGCCGGGCCGAAGTAGTTTCCCTGCATTTGGGTGGTTGCGCTGACCCATGGCCCGATGAGGGCATACTTCTTCGAAGACTCGGGAGATAGAGGTAGGATGCCATCGTTCTTTAGGAGAACCGCCCCTTCGACGGCTGCCCGATACGCAAGATCTTGAGCTTCTTGTGTGTTAACCTCCTCCCAGCCTAATGACCGCAGTGGATCCTCTTTGTCCGAGTCGAATAGGCCAACCGACACCAGAGATGTGTACATCCGCGTCAGGGCCTTATCCACGTCTTCCTCGGAGATGAGTGACTGATTCCAGGCGGACTGAAGCGCCTCTGATCCGGGAAAAGCGTTGCATTCCAGATCTGTGCCTGCTTTCATCGACCATGCTGCGGCGTGCCCCAAGTCGGTGGCATAATGGTGGTACGAGACCATCAGCGCGACGCAGTCGCAGTCTGTTGAAACATACTGTCCGTCCCCATTCCATCCCCAGTGCTTCCGTAAGATGTCCTCGATGAGGTAGCTGTTCGCACAGAGAGGCGTGCCGTTGATGCCGTTATAGCTGCACATGAAGGATCCGACATTCTTCTCGACGGCACATGTCTTGAACGGCGGAAGGTAAAATTCAGACAGGTCTTGAGTGGTGATGATGGCGTCGAAACCGGAACGGTCTACACCTTTATAGTTCTCAAAGTCATTGGCTGCGTAATGCTTGCAGGTTGCGATGAGTTTCTTATCGGGGTCATCTCCCTCCAGGCCTGAAAGCATCGCTGAGACATACTTCTGCAGGTGAAAGGTATCCTCGCCAGGAGTCTCCTGGCCGCGGCCCCAGCGTGGGTCTTTGAAGGCGTTGATGTTAGGAGACTATTTTTCACTCGTAAGCCGGGGGATTCATGACGTTGTGTTTGTCGATTACTCACGTAGAGATCAAGTCCAGACCTGCCAGCATTGCTGAAGGCTCTGGCTTCTCTACTCACAACCTCGCCCACAGCCCGCACCAGCTCATCGTCAAACGCGGATCCCAGGAGAATCGGCTGAGGGAAGGAAGTCGCGTAGCTAAAGTTCCCTTTGGAAGTGAACTTCGTCCCTGGCGATCTTGCTACGCCGTGAAGCCCCTCACTCCACCATTCGTAGGGTGGAACCCGGAGCCTGGGAATACCTGGTGCTTCGTTGACCAGATTGTCGAGCTTCTCCCAGATGGTGAGTTTGGCTACCAGCGCCGCCGCTCTCTGTTTGTCAGAGAGCGACTCGTCGCAGACGTCGTTGGAGCAGAGTGGGTCTCGTGTGCAGTCGGGGAAGTTTCCTGGAGCCTTCTCGTCGATAATGGGGTTGAGGATTTCGTAAACCTCGATCCTATTCATTATAAGCATTGGCATACTAGTCATGGGTGGTGGTTTATAGACTTAGAGAGCTCACATGTTATCTTCGTCGCACGGTATTAATGATTCTGTGCAAACAGTCCCAGATGCATCGCATGTGCTTTGCGCGTCGCTGATTTGGGATCCCTTGATGTTGATCTCATTCCCGCAGACACACAGACGTCCCCTGTATTCAATCAGTAAATCAATCAATCGCGCCGATGATCACGACGTCCATACCTGTCGTATTTGATCCCCGCCAGCGAGTATCCAGCCTGGCCGCACAGTCTGGCGCATGACTCAACTGTATTGTGTCGAGTGAGCGACACGCCGTTGATGAAGGCTTTCAAGTTCGGTGTATCGTCAAAACAGCGGCGGGTACTGATTTCCGGAGCAAATTCTAGCGCCGGGAGGCAGGTTCGGGAGGCTAGGGGCTTCTGGGCATCGTCGGCATACGCTCTTGCGGACAGGACAATTCCCTGAATCAAGAGAACGAGTTCGTTACTGTTTCCGTACCTCATCGCGACAACTGATCGAGGCGATGTTCTCCTCGACAAGAGGGATGATGTGAGATTCGTGTGTCGCCCTTACCCCCTGATAGCAGTGTCGTATCACTACCTACCCCGCGTCGGCTGCGGGGCCGCACCGCCCGGCCGACCTTGGCACGGCATGCAGGTCAAATGTTGCCCTCGTGTAACCTGAGATTGATTACCTCGCCCACAGTTAACAGTATTGGCTGGTATTGTCGAGCCATGAGACAGGATTTCATGAATGCCAGCGGAATGGGCACATTTCAAACTGAATTCCCTCAAACGGCAACAGAGCGTCACGCTATTTAACAAAGCAGGAAGTAATATGATGATGGCTATGCCTTAAATCTCCTAATACACGAAGGCATAACAAGAAGAATACAGTGCAAGCGGGTGATATGCAGGGCGCGTTAACCGCCCAGGATATATGAATGCTTCCAATGATTGGAGAGATCCTTCTCAAGGCCAGGAAGACCTATGTGAACAAAAGTTTTGGGTTTGGACCTTCACGCTTCATCGATAGAGCGGTCGAAATGTAATGCCCACAGGCGTTGATGCCGTCCAGATCAGTCGAGTGAAAATAGCTGCGGCACATCTCTCTGGACTTCCCATGCGCATCTGTAAACTGCATCAACTGCAAAGAGCGCCACTTATCTCGGCACACTTCTCAGCATCTTTTTCACATCCATAAGATCTCTATCAGAAAATCTTGTTTTGTCGTCATCGATGCTTTGATTGCCACACCCAACCAGTCGGTGCACAGGGTTGAAGATGCATCCTCACCTTTTTCTGAATGTTGCCCATCTCTTACACTACATGCCTATTCAACTGTAGCCCTCGGAGATCGGAGAGTATCCTATATTAGCCAACTGGTTATTCATCTCATGTAGCATCTGTCGATTTTCATGGATTTTCTAACCCTGCGAGCATGCTTATAGAACTTGCCTAAGTCTTTTGTGATCTCGTCAATATCAGATCAGCAGCTCTCAGCAGCAAAAGGCACTCCGTACCCAATTCAATCCAAATTTGACGATATGACAGTCGTTCGACCAGTGGTTCTTCGAAGTTATGGAATCCAGTCTATAGGCTTCTCTCGCAGAGACTTGTCATGCCGCGATGCTACCAAATTTCAAACTCAATCTCTTCGTGTCGTTCTGCAATATCCACAAATACCTCTTTTGACTTCACATACTCACCATGAGAGCAGAATCCACCGATAAGCTCCCAGCCACCAGCGACCCGGGGTCGCAGAAGAATAGGCCATGCATGCCCCACGATGTAGCATATTATGTCCCCTTCGCACGCCTCTTTGGGGACAAGTCCAATCTCACCCTCCGAATCCAAATACAAAGAGTATCCGAACAATGATCTGAACAGATTTCTGCGTGTTTCCCCATCATTATGATCCGTGCCAATTGCAGCTGTTTGCTTCCGGCCGTGTTAGTGACCATAGCTGCAGAAGGTATAGCAGTCCAAACCAGGAGGAACAGGATATCTGGTCATAGTGAAACTCACTCTTGCAAAGAATTGGCACATTCCGAATTTGCCAAGTTGCTTATCTCTTAATACTGTACAAATTGCCGTCAGCAAGTACCAAGTCGTGTGAGCTCATGAGCTTACCCTGGAGAAATGGCTCGCCGATACTGGGATGTATGGCGGTGTAGGCTTGGCTAGTCTTGCTCTCTATTTGCCAGAGAATGTATGACCAATTTTCTTGCAATTCCTCGAGGGTTTTGAATGAGAATGGAACGCCAACGCAATTCACCACAGAGATCATGAAGCCCCTGATGTGCAGGGTCGCATGTTCACCAGTGCACTTCCCACATTCGCATGAACGGCTTTGAATCCTCCAGATATTCCGAGGAGAGAAAAATGGGTTCCAGCGGTTGAAACTATGTTCCGGATAAATATGATGGTCTATTGGCGTGACATTCCACACAGGAATCCAAGAAGGCATGGCCAACTGATGAGGATGTTCGACCAGGCCTAACATCGAAACGCCCGCCTCACGCTCTAGCAAGTACCGTGCGACTTTGAAATATGTCTGTGCATGACCCTCATCGTAATTGATAAGTCTGTCGAACTCCTCGTCGTGTTTAGATACAAGTCCTCGCAGGGCAAAGACCTTATCTCGAGCATCGGTAGCCTCGCAATAACTGCTGTCTTGCAGCGCTTCCCACAACCCGTATGTTTTGTATCGAGGTTCAAGATAGTCGTGCAACCAAGATGGAAGTAGTCTGTCTACAACCCCCCAGCGAGCCGAATATCCATACAAACAGTGACGCAAGGTTATGAGTTTTGCGACGTTTGAACCGCAAGCGACTACGGTAAGTGATGCTGCAAGACTCGAATTGACAGCTTCTTGAAGCACCCATACTCTATTGAACCATTGTCGATCGAGCAGGTCATTTAAAGCTTCAATCAGCTTTTTGGAGGGAGGTGGCCGGTCTGGAACGTTACTAGCGTAGAGGTGTTGTAGCTTGGGTGCTTTTTCTGCGAGGGCTAGTTCCGCAAAAAGAATGCTACTTGATGGTGTTTCGTCTCCTAGGTGAATAATGACTCGGTACGCGGATGCGTAGACTCGACTCATGATGCGGACCTGAGCAGCTCTTTCTGAGTGATCTTCTTGGTTTATGCAGAGTGCGTCGATCCAGAGTAAACGATTCGAAGTTGGCTGGCGTAGGTTTTGGAGAGTTGTGTAGCAATTCCGAGTAACCATGAGCTCATTGCCTATTGAGCCAAGCGTAATCGGAAGCAAATAAGCGGCGTTCCCCCATGTATATGATATTGCTTCATATCCAGGAAATCCAGAAGGACGAAAGACCTTCCTGTGCCATTTGCTCTCGAATGAAGAGGTCAAGCTCTCGGTGTCATTGTTGCTATCGAATCCATGGTTGTGGCACTGACAAAGGCAATCATCGTCGTTCACTTCATCGATGTGCCTTTCATCGAGTTTCCCGTAACCGCATTCACTGCAGAATTCACCATCGCCACCGTCGCTTTCTTCACTGTCTGACTCCTCGTTGATTTGTGCGTACTTGTCGCTGGTACAGAGTGTTCATTGCTCTCGTCATCTGATCTGTCGGAATACTGTTCATAAGCCTGGTTAAGATTGTCGATGGCCAGCTCTTGCATCCCATTTGCAATCTCATCTTCAGATGTTGATGCGCAATCAATAGAAGACTCCTCATCAGCTGGGTCGAGGAAGCAGGCCCCATAGCAGCCCGATGGTGCATCAGCTCTGCATTCCCATTCTTCTATCTCCGGTACGATAGGATAATCGTCTAGGAAGCTGCACACAAGAGGCGCGTTGAGATCTTCTGCTGGGTGCAGGACGAGGATCCGGATGGATTCGGGATGTTGGAGAGGTGCGTACTGGTACTCTGGGATAATGATGTCGGCTATGTTCATCGTCGAGGCATTCAGATATCGCACATACACTAGCAGCGACGATGGACTGATGAAAACGACACTTCGGTCGGCGCGAACAACTTGAAGACAGACAGAAGGTCAATGCCCGACGTCCAAAATGCGAGACGAAAGAAGCCAGCACGTGTTGAAGTCAACTCCACTGGGTCAAGCAGGCTGTGATTACCTGCGCCTTGCACTTGCATGACAACTTACTGCCATACCTCACTATCAACCTATCAATTAACTCTGAAGGCACACCACACTCTGGTTCGCCATCAGGCTGCAGACGCCGGCGCAGACAGTAAGATCTCGTTATCAGTCCACTGAAGCGTTCTGGCTGATGCTTCGTCATATCCTGCTCAGAGACTGTTCTTCATCCACTTGAACAAACGGCCATGAGACTGTCAGATGTCGTTGAAAAGAGCGCAATAAGCAGCCTGCATAGCAAACTTAGAACACCATAGCCTTGCTTGTTCGTCCTCACGGACATGACTGATGTACCGTGACTCCCCATGTTGTCTTGCATGCAAGACATACCCGCCATACGCTCAGACTCCAAGCAAGGGGGAACCAAGAAACAACAACCAAGGGAAGCCGACAAGCTTAAACCACAAGGAGCCAAGGAAACCAGCCGGCCGGCCAGCGGCAGGCTCGAGCTGTAGAAACAACAGTACTCAAATCCAAGTCAGACTTCGGCACACGGCGACTTCGGAAAGTCGAAACTTGTTCGTATGACAAACAGTCGCTTACCTCTACCCCGCGAACAATTTCTGCTCACGATATCTTCTACCCCGCCAACTGGAACACTGGCTGCGGGGACCATTCGCAGCCGACGGTCAAAGTTTGCAGCAATGGGCCGCCAACCAACCCCCCGTCCACGGTCCAAGGGCCGCCTTCGATCTCGCACCACGCAAGCGGGCGAGCGGGGTCCTGCCTCGACTCGCCTAGCGTCCTGGAGGTTGGTTGGTGAGGCCGGGGTTTCGGGAAAGCGGGCGGCGTGGTATCAGCATCGCACACGGCGAGATCTTCCGCAGTAGTCCTGTAGTGACAGTCCGCGGGGGAGCGATTTTCCCTGCGGCCGGCCTGCTAACCAAAAAGCGCCCGCGTGCCACACGGGTCTGCAATCGCCTTGAGCTTGTGTGGCACAGCAGCAGAAGCTCTTGTGTTATCGTTTCGAAGTGGTCAGCTTCGCATGAGGATCCGTCGGGCCTTTTGCCTCGACTGCTGAGACGCTGTGCTCGCGTAACCAGGTTGCGTTTTGTGAAAGGCCGTTGCAGAATCTCCAGCGCTCGAGAAGACGGCTCCCGCAACCGGGGACGGACGTGTAAAGACACGATTGGCAATGGGCCGCGGGACTCAGACCTTCGCGAGTGGAGTTTTCAGACGGGATATCGACCGTCAGAGGAGACCGGCCAGGGGAAAAGACTCACGAAGCGGGCTGGGCTGACAGGGCATGCTCGACTTCTGTTACATCAGGCACAGGAGACCCGTTTTGCTGCAGCAACGGGTTTGAGGGAACTGAGAAAGGATTTGGACAAGATGCGGTCAAGCGACTGGCGTAAGCTGTGAACCGAGCTCCGAAAGTAAACCTTGCCAGGCCAAGGTTCGGGAGCACAAGGGGCGTTTATCTTAGCACTCGTTGCTTTTGCACCGATATGCATATGCGTCTGTTAGGAGGATCAACATTGGGGGCGAAAATGTTACAGCAAGACGTTGATTGTTGTGCCCATAGCATGGAAAACATTGCGGCAAAGAGCGTATGATCTCCATCTGGGCAGCCAGTCGCAGTTGAGATGATGACTGCCAACTCGCAAAAGTCTGGAAGGAAAAAGCAAAGAAACGATTTCCAGAAGCACTGGTCCCTGAGAGGCACAGCTTTTCCAACTGCATGCACTACAGCAGCCCAAGGATGCAGGATCGGCCTCAAGACCCGCCATATCCTGCCGGAGCGTCTCTTTTGAGCTCTGATCGCGAAAAGCCCGCATACTGCCGGCCGTGGTGCGGTATCCGAACAGATGGTGTAGCATCGATATTGAAAAGAAGACGAGAACAGGGTGACGAAACACCGCCGCGATGGGGCTGACGGCGAACTCGCCCACTACAGATCTTGGTTAGCGGGGCTCTGATCTGGATCACCGATTCTTCTCTTCGAAGTGGTTGCAGCGCTCGGGGTTCAAGGGTGATGGCTCAGAGGTTGCAATCCAATATGGAGAGGACATCATCCGTGCTGCCATGACGGAGAGAGGGAGAGGCCAAAGCTCCGTCAGACTTTTCAGCCGTCGAGCCTTGAAAGGCACGCCGTCTGAACCATGGGCTGCACTCCTGACGGCTGTCCGAACTCTGTCCGCGACAGCTTGGGCGGAGCGACGATCGCCGCCGACCGGCCGGACGAACAGACATGTCGAGAAGTCGGTTGTAACTTTCGCCTCCAACTCTCGTTGGCCCTGACGTTAATCCTGGTCTGCCGACGTTTGCTTTGAGCCAGGCGAGTTGATTTAGACTTTCCAATAACAGCGTGTCGCGTACCGCCTCCAGGTCTTTGCCATGCTTGCAGCACATGAAGCGCCTTGTCTCACGGCGGAGGTATGGTCTCGCTTTCTTCTTTTACCACGTTTCCGCCGAGGGGCTCTGCGCAAAGAAAAGACACATGCCTTTTTGTTGTTGCCATTGCCCCCGACGGCCATCTTTCCGACCGTCTAAACCTCTCAATTGTTGGGGTTGCGGTAATTCAAATTTGCGGTTTGACGCGTCGCCGCACTGACGCACAGCCAGTGATAGCTCCTGCGCCAAACAATCGGACGGAACGTCTCGTGAGGGAATCGTAAGCGTCAAGCACTCTTGTCCAATTCGTCCAACATCGCAAAGCCCGGCCATCGTACGGGACAGGAGGTCGCCAGGTCGGAATCCTCTGGGGCTTTGTGGGTATCACCAGGTGCTGCTATTGACAGGGCCAATTCTTAATCATGTGGCCAAAGTATCCCGGTCATGGCCTTGGCCCCTTCAGGTCGTTAATCTCACCATTGATGGACAATCGTGGGAAGCGAAATGCGGTCCATCGATTCCGCAGGGACCCCAGGTCGAACCATTGGAATCTTGTCTTCCAAAAGAGAGAATATCGACAGAAGAAGAGGCAATGTTTGCCAGCGCTTGAACCACCAGTTCCCCGATAGTAGACAGGTTCAGTCGGGGTTTCCTTTGTTCGTCGCTGCACAATTTGACAGCTGCAAACTATTGGCTTGAGGATTGATGGTGCAGTCGCACGTCCCCTGTCTCAATATGTTTGTCGGTTGAGGCGCTCTGGCGTGGCCTATGAAGCATGACACGCTCCTGGAGGAACTGTGCGTCCAATTTTGTTCTCTTGAGGACGTTGTGATTGACACCATTTCCCTGTTTCTCCGAAGCTGAAGGGCGTCTGGCAACCTGGGATGCCCTCGGTTGCGCTGGGCGTCCAGCTCGTGATGGAGGTGTACACGGACGCCAAGTCAGCCGAATACATCATCAAGCATGGAATGGCCATCTTGGAGGTGGAGGTCGACTTCGCCGCTTGCGTGCAGCCCCCCAAGTGCCAACGACCATGCCGGCACAAGGTCAATCCTACTCTGCGCTTCCAAATGCTCTTGCCAAAGTGGGTGAAGCCAAGCTGTCATCACCTTGCGGTGCCCCAGTTGACGGCGATCTATCTAAGCTGGTCCCTTCCCGAGCACTATTGGTATGCGATTTGCAGGCTTACGGGCCTTATTGATGAAAAGCTCAATATCGAAATCTTGCTCGTGGAGTCTTCAGGGCAGATATGGGACGGATCGTCACAAACTTCATCCGACTCTTGAACAACAACGTGCGATGACGGCAGCCAAAGGGGTCTGTGAGTCGTGGGACGCACTGCCGTGATGTCCGTGTGCGTCCGAAGACGACTGGCCTTCTGTCCACAATGGCGCCTAACCCAAAGTAGCCGCCGGTTTCTCGACCAAAAAAGGAGGCTTGTTCGCAAAGACCCGACGACATGGACCGCCCACATGGAAACGCTGGACGAAGCCAGTCAGTGACCAACACAAAAGCAATTGTAAGCCCCAAGGAAAAAGAACGGAGTGCAATCCGTTTGCTTTTGTCGTTTCGTTGCCCCTCCCACTCAACTCCAAACAAAACACTTTCGAGGAAGGTGACCATACGCCACGAGTCATGGGGAGCTGCACTGTTGGACTGCCTCCATCGCCAACGGCGCGCCGCCAGCACAATGGATGGTCGATCGGGAACTTGCTTTTCCGCCCCCATAACTCTTAGCACAAACTGGCAAGCAGCCCTCTCTTGAGATGGTGGCTACGGCTAGGATTGCTTTTGGTGGGTACGGGCGAAGTCCGCTGTTTCTTGCGGTCGAGTTTCGTGGGCAATTGTAATTACTCCCAAGTCCTGAGCAAGCATCTCAGCCACGCCGTCGTCTCCCAGGCTATTTTCGCAACAGCAACAAAGTCGGTGGCTTCTCAAGTGGGCGGTGGGCACGTAAGTGATCCATTGGTCTAGCCCCCGTTCAGAGAGACATTCCAGAATACGTGGAGCAGTCGTAAGGCCCAGGTGGTCGACTGGGTTCAGGGGGCGTTCGTGACCACCTGCTGTGGATTGCCCCCAGTCTCTTTCGCAATGTTGCTGGGTTCGGAAAGGGCGGGATCGCAGTGCGAGACGGGAAAGCCATACCTAGGTAAGGCATCGAGCGACAAGCTGAGCTGGCGAGAGATGAGTAGGGCGGGTCGTCGGTCTTCGTGCGTAACGATGCCAGCAACCCTGTGGCTTTGCTGAGCAGAGCGTGTGCATGGGGACCACACCGCGCTGTGCTGCCACCAGGCCTTGGCTGCTCAGGCTCTCTCGGCTCAACATTGAACAGCAGCATCGTCTCTCCTAAGAAGGGTGGATCTCCCGAGGTTGGCAAGTTGGCTGTCCCGCACCAGGCCGTTTCAAAAGACAGGTCGCCCACTGCGTCCGATGCAGGGTCAGAATAGGCTGACAGGTCACTATTCCGCTGGGGAACTCTGAGACAGAGCCAGGACGGAAGCGGATAGCGAGACAATTCTTCGCCGCTCCGGGGAGCATTGCCCTAACGGCTAAAGCCTAGTAGAAGTCCCTGACAACTATGCCCTGAGTGATTGTTGAGGAAATAAGGCTAAGAATGGTCTGGTTGGCGAGCCATGGGGCGTGCCCAGCCGATGGGCTTGTGAAGCTATTGCCAACAAGTGCAAGGACTATGGCGACCGGCGCGGAAAAAAGTCTGCAAACCCGAGCTGAAGCTGGCAATGAGTGCTGAAATTCCGGAGGGCAAAATCCCCCAAAGCGCTCCTTTCCAAGAACCAAGGTCGACCGACAATGGTGAATGATGGCTGTGAGCCCGGGGTTGTAGTGAATGGCGTCGCTGATCATCCCCGATGAGACGGTGGAAGACTGCCCTCTCCCATATGAGGCAAAGACTCCCCCACACTTCTTCAGGGGCCCCAGCAATTGCCTGCAGAGATCATTCATTGGAAACCTTGAAGAGCATTCACGAGCTTCAGTCAACGGCCAGGGTCGAGTTTCGCACATCGCCCCCCCTTGCTGGGACGCCGCTGTCAAATTGATTAAAGAGACATATGGATAGTGGTTGCGAAGGCTGTATCGTCGTCGCAGCCTCCATTCTCGCACAGGCTGAAGAGAGTCAAGCTCGCGTCGTCTTGAGTCGCTCGGATTGTGGCTCCCTGGATGCTTCCGTTCCGTGTCTTGCCCGTCCGTCCCATGTGGCTTCGTTGTCCGTTCTACGGATCAAGATTGCAACCTATGCGTCGTCGTCTTTCTGAGAAACCCAACTCATAATTCAGGGGTGTATGTGTCTGTCCGCCGAAGACCCCTGCCTTAGCTCCGGGTGTCGTTGAGCGCGGTGGAAAGAACTAAGAAAGTGAGTGCCAGGCCGAGGACCGACCACTGAGGGCGACGTTGGCAGGTCGGTCTTTGCAGTAAAATGCATGTTCGCGAGCTCCGACCTGCTCTTTTGCACTCGCACCGTCTCGTGTGGCTTGCAGGGATTAGGTGCGGTGGACGGCTAAGACCCATGCAGAATCTGGACGGCTTCCCACCCTAATCACCTGCAAGTCAGGCAGTCCCCAGCCAAGGAGGGGAGGTGTGAGCAGGCCAGAGTGGATGACTTTAGAGTAGAGGGTGCGGTATGTAAGGTTCAGGTGGCCATCGCAAGCCGGCACACGTCAAAGTGCTTGTAGGCCACTTTTCTAGTCGTTCCCCCATATCATAGTCGCTATCCCCTCCAGCAGCCAGCACATGCTCCTGGATGAAAGGGCCTGCTTGCTTCTTGAATCCTTCCTCTCTCTTTCACTCCAAGGTTTATGCTGATGTTCGACACGTGGAGGAGAGGATTGTACGAATAACGAACGGAGCGCGAGAGAGACTGTCTAGACCGGACCGAGCTGGAGATTGAGCCAGTGGAGACGCAAACGGGAGTTTAGCTGATTCTACCCCCCTTTGGTGCTTCGTATGACGGCCGTCGCCTCATTTCATTTCGTCGCTGTCGGAGGAAGCATCTGTCGGGAGAATTTGCTCTCAGCTGTGCAACCGATATTATTTTCCTGTCAACAACGTCGCACGGGAACCGAATCGCAATCTGCAGCGCCGACACATTTGAACTTTCACAAACGAGCAACGCAACGGATGGAGATTTCTGGCTGGCTGGACCCAGAGAACCGCATGCATCGATAGCCGCGGTTGTCAACCTGCTTTGACAAGGTAGTTCCCTTTTGCAAAGACGGGCTCTCCCATATGAATTCCCTGGGCCACCCACGCATGAGCAGAACTTTTTCTCCATGCGCCGCGCGCTTCCCTCATGCTTCCAAAGCTGAGCTGACGGACTGGACAGAGCTCCCCTCGCCCCATCTAGCTCGTCAAGATGGGCCGATCAAAATTCACATTTCCTGTTCCGGGGAGGAAACAGAAGCCGCCCTTCGGTCCGATCGTATCAGGGCCGATGTCGAAAGCTCAGAAAATCCTGGGAACCGCCGAGATCAACATCGACGCACCGCGGCAATGGGATAACGCATCAAATTCCGGCATCAGCGTTTCCGTATCTGAGAGCACTGCAACGTATAATCCAAACGACAGAGGTCGCCACAATGAAGAGCAGGCTTTTGGCGGAAATCATCGCAGAAACATGCAATGGGAGCAGGAGTCTGAAATCGTCCCGGCGTATCTGACGAATCGGTTTTCGCAATTGAACACCGATGGTGGTCCGAGAGAGTTCACCGAAACTTCAAGCCTCACCCGGCGAGGGTCAAGTTCGACGATTACCTCATGGTACGACAAATCGAAAATGCCTCTGTCAATATCTCAGCAAACTTCCTCGTCAGCGATGGCCAAAGGACTGCCCCAAAAAGCGAACGAGCTGCTCGATATCGAAGGACAAAACTCGGTGGCGCCACTCGCGCTGTCCAACTCGAAGCCGAAGAAGAAGCCAAGCAGGTTGGATCTGGGGCCGCTACTGTCCCGGCACAAGCATCACAGCCTGAGCCTCAAGAGCCGTGACAGCAACCGAGGGAGCCCAGTGCTTGGGCCAGACCAGGTCACCAAGTCCCCTTCTCTTGCATCCCTCACCTCCCCTAAGTCAACACCACCGCCAATTCAGCAGCGGACGGAGAAGAAGCTGGTAAGACGGAGCACGTACGAGCGTATGGTTGAAAACTTGTCGTCAGGTCGCCCAAGAACGGGTTCGAGCAGCCGACGAGGCGCCAACGATATCAGTCCATTGCCCAATCTGTATGAGCATTACGAACAAATGTCATTTGACCAGGTGCTAGGCCACGATGGCCCCCTAGCAAAATCTGGTCAGACTATGCCGAGAACTGGTCCCACACAACTGAGATCACCACCAACGGCAGATCAGAGGCAGAATGTCATGAGACCCGGAGTTCGCCCACATCAAGCTCCGTCACCACAGGTTTCTCATGTCGCTGCGCCGAGTATCCCAAACCCGCCTATTCCGCAGATGACAGTGGCAGATCGCGATTGTGCGTCTAGTGTCTCAAGCCGGTATACCAAGACGTCAAAAGCGTCAAAGCGAACGAGTCGGAGTATTGGCGGATCGGATTTGATGGAGAAGAGCGTGCTCTCATTGTCTTCCGACTCTGAAGATGACTTCTTCCCTGACTCGATCTCGAAATCCACCGGTGAATCTCAGAGCAGTGATGCCGGTAGTTTGGCTCCATCATCGCTGAAGTCCTTCCGATCACGCGACGCGCCCTCTCTTTCTCACAGCTCTAGAAAGTCAGTGAAGCACGCAAGCTTCGCCCCGACCAACACGTATCTCACCATACCCGCCAAATCGCCCCCATCAAAGGCCCCAAGCCCCAGTGCGCGAACAAGCTCTCTCCCTCCCACACGATACCAGCCGCCAGCCCCTTCCAATCGCTCATCCTTGTACTCTACGAAGTCGACATCCACGACGAACTCCGGCAGTGATCGACAAGGCCCTCGATCAGCTTACAGTGCCCAAGAGTCACGAAGCGCCCCTTCCATGCCTGTCAAAGTGCCTCATGCGAAGCCCGAGAGAGTGGCCGATCCACCACAGCGCATGCTGTCAATCAAGTCCTCGACGCACTCTGTCGATCAGCCGACTCCACCACTGAGTCCCACGTCCGTAGAGACTTTCAGCACGTCGACTGAATCCATTGATGCTCAAGGTGGATCTGATTCGAGGTTCATGGCTGTAACTCGGCAAGAAGAGATGCTCCTTGCCGCTCTTCGTATGAAGCGAGCACGTATGCGCGAATCAGTTATCGCAGAATACGAGGATGAGGCGCAATTTGGTACCCAACACCATCATCAACGTAACTCATCGCAGAACACCATCAAGGAAATGCAGTGGCCGGAGCCTCCCCAAATGCTGCGTCACCAGACGTCCACCACGTCCAGCAGCACGATCAAGGCAGGCTCGCACACACCGTCTGAAGGGCGGCCGGGATCATTGAACGGTGGACGTAATCATAGTCGAAGTAACTCTCGACACCTCGATTTGCCGCTTTCCTCATCACGTAACGGATCCGTGCCATCATCGAGGGCAAACAGCTTGAGGAGGCCCAGGGCGGCACAGGAGATACCACAGCCGGAGGCGAAGCATGAGCGAATCCTCCTGTATCTGGACCGACCTGTCGGCAACGTCAACTCGATGGATTTCGCCGAACCAAGTCCAGACTTGAGCGACTTCATGGATTTCGATAACATTAGTGAAGAGGAGGACGAGTCACCCAGCGATCCGTCGATGTTTCGACCGCGCCTTCAGGGGTTTGGCGTGCCCAACAAAGGTCGGGGACGTATGCTAAGAACGAGCGAGCGGGAACGTCACTCCTCCCCGTTGAGACCTCGCAACTTTGGAGAAGTTTCGGGGCAGATCCACGTGGTTGAATCTGAGAGCGACATCGAGCCGATGGCGGGGATCCCGAGACCAGACTCTCCTGTCTCGCCCGAGGGGACGCTTCCTCTGCCTAGCCATGGCCTGTCGAAGAAGAAGGCCGTCAGGCTGAGCGCCGTCGGTAACGCTGGTGGTGTCGAAGCCGGCTGGTGGGGAGACGACGGTTGATGTTGAGATGAGGGAACAGAAGCTTGCCGCACATGGTTCGGATAATCTCTTCTTGATACCCTGCACATGACTAATTTTCTTTGTCAATGATCGATCTTGTACAAATCTTGGACTGGATACGGGAAGCTTGGTGTTTCTGGTGGGAGCGGTAAAGGGTAATCCTTATTCGGAATGAAGCGGGAGGGGATGTTTGCATGAGCCATCGTCTGTTTTTTGCGTGTTTTTTCTTACCTTACTTGCTCCGCAAACGGAGCCGAAGGCATAACGCCTGAGCCTTTTCATTGACCTGTAATATTATTACAAGACATGCTTGATGGAAGCATCATGTTTTTGGATGGAATAAATGACGGACGTGGAAGTCGAGGGGGAAGAGGGTCAAAGCAGGCTCAGAGAGACCTTCGGGAAGGTGCTGTAGGCACCCGCCCTCCTTCCATATATACCTACCTACAACCCATTACATTATGAACCATTCCTTCCGGAAACTGTGTAATCGCCACTCGACAGCAGGTGAGCCTTCTGTACCTAGTACTCGAGATTGTGACTCCTTCATTGTCGTTGATTCCATTGGCCTATGGGACAATGGTGTTCCATCCCTGCAATGACACATTGGGCCAGATACACCGCAAACAAACTCGTATTCAAGTTGTGCGAAAGAGGATTTCCCGCCCGTCTCTGAATTGAGTGAGATAGAGTACTAGTACAAATTGTCACATCCGGTTCTTTTCCCCGTTTAGTGATCCATCAACGCCGGCTCCATCCTCCATAATCATTTCTGTCCAGCTGCCTCATCAAAGGTATCAAGTACAGTGTCCTTCAGGTCCTTATCCTCGCTGCCCTGAGACTCTTGCGACTCGTGGTTGACGACCTGCTTCGCCATTGTCCTAGCCTGCGCCTCGCCAACCTTTCCGTAAACACTGAGACCGGTGGCAATCATGCCTCCAATGTCACCCACGTTGCCAGGAACAACAACAGCCGTGCTCTCCTTGGCCAGCTTGGCAAAGGCGTCCACGTACTTCTCAGCGACGGACAAGCTGACGGCGCCCTTGGCCGCATCCTCGCCATCTGCAATGCTCTTTGCAATAGCATCAATACCAGCTGCCGTTGCCTTGGCCTTCATGAGAATGGCCTCGGCCTCACCGGACGCCCTGTTGATCTGCTCGGCACGCATGGCCTCAGAAGCCAGAATTACACTCTGCTTCTTACCCTCGGCAATGTTGATAGCGGACTGGCGCTGACCTTCAGAGTCCAGGATCTCGGCTCGCTTCGATCGTTCGGCAGTGACCTGTCGGTGCATGGCTTCAACGACGCCAGCAGGAGCGTGAATATCACGAATCTCGTATCGCAGACACGTGACGCCCCAAGCCTGGGCAGCCTCGTTGATGGCAGCGGTGATGTTGGTGTTGAGAGCTGCGCGCTCCTTGAGGACGTGGTCGAGGGTCAGTTGACCGATCTCGGATCGCATCGTGGTCTGCGCCAGCTGGGAGATGGCGTATTCGGCATCTTCGACCCCATAACTGTCAGACGGTCAGTAAGGTGACTTCTGGGGAAAGCAGTCAGGATGTATGGGAAGTGGCGTACCTAGCCTTGTAGGCGTCAAATACGCGCGTGTAGAGGACGCCATCCAGCTCAAGAGTGACGTTGTCGGCGGTGATGGCGCTTTGGCTGGGTATTTCGATAGCGATTTCCTTGAGCGACTTGACATAGGAAATGCGATCGATGAAGGGAACAAGAATAGCCAAGCCGGGTTCGAGAATACGGTTGAACTTTCCCATGCGCTCGACAATCCATGCCGTCTGCTGAGGGACGAAGCGGATGACGGTGTTTGCGGGGAGTGAAGGCTTCTGGAAGTAGGATGGAGGAATGCTGGAACCGATGCCGAAGCTTGAGGGGAGCAGACTCTTGGTGCTCGTCTGAAAGCTGCGCGACTGCACGAACGCCCGCCGCAGAGGCGGGGAGAGGACCGCCTTGGTTACCGCCGAAGCCATCTTTGATGCTGCAGCATTGGCCTAAGGTCGAACTGGACTGCGTGGATCGCAAATGGAGGTTGCAAGCTCCGGGGGGGCCAGCTCTCTCATCAGCTAAGGTAAGCACCGTGGGTCGGGTTTGCGGAAAATAAAGACAAAAAAAAAAAAAAGGACGACTCCATG